>BGPR01003444.1:75230-136868 GCA_013235015.1 Araneus ventricosus
ATTGCGTCCTCTCTTTTGTTTCAGTTCTGCTTCAGATCACCTCAGGTCACGGTCAATTATTTAAGGACAAGCCACTCTACAGCTTCTGGGTTTCGTACGTCCCTTTCATCATCACATACAAAGCAGAAGCGGTAGAGGTAAGGTGTTTAAATGCCTCCAAAAAATGAAAAAAAAAAGATATTAGAACCTCTAGTCTTAAACATCAAAGCATGATAATGTTTTAGGTTTGGTCTGTCTTCCTTTATATTATTTTTAAATATTTACTTTTGATTATATAGGAACGATAGTACACAAAAAATGAATATAATATCTTTGCGCTTTTGTTTAAGTAAAACAATGAAAAATATTGTAAAATATACTGAAGGATATTTTTTAAGATTTATTAAAATTAGGCAAAATTATTGCAAGGAAATATTGGTATCATTGAAAAGCTAATTTTTGCATTTTAAAGTGGTGTAAAAATGATTTTTATAATAATATTCTCCGAAGTTATTGAAGAAAAACGTTAAAAATTTTATTCGTTTTTAATTAAAAATAAAATTTTAGTTTTTATAAACCCTTTCTTAGTGAACACTTCTACACAAGATGTAACTACCTGCCAAATTTGGTAACTCTAGTTCCAACAGTCCACCCCTGTAGGGCGTTTTGAACGGTTTTTGCATCATGGAATTTACAGATTGCATGCCAGCCAATAAACATCATCATGTTTAAAATACCCTTAATGGAAACTCCATATATGTCAACATAAATTACGCAAGGTTTACTGAAGTAGTTTCACAAAAATGTCAAAAGAAAAATCTATGGTCAAAAGTCGGAAAGAGAGTTACATGCATATCACCGAGTCACGAATAAATGTGAGAAACAAATACAGTTATGATTGACAGACACGTGGAAACAATAAGTATATGGAGAGATGTAATATAAAAGGTGAAATGACATATTTCTACAGATCTGTTGCTCACAACAACGCGAGCGAAATCCCTTAAACGACTGTCAGTGGTGCTCGTATCTCCGAGAATGCTCTCAGGTAACCTGACAACAATGCAGACGAGTAATGTACGAGGGTTGTTTTTATAGTAAGGTCCGTTTTGAAGTAAAAGCGAAACGCTTAAAAAAATTTAAAAAATATTTATTTTCTGATGTTACATACACATGCAGATCTCTATTTTTGCAGATAAATAATTTCCTTGTTAGTTTAAATGTTTATTACAATGAGTTTTAGAATACCTCCCTCATAGAACTCTGCCGCCTGTGATGATGGCCAATTTTGCGCAATCACACTTCTTCATCGATGTCTGAATGCCTGTCAATCAGGAAGGCCTTCAACTAGCGTAAGAGGTGGTAATCGCGAGGCATAAGGTCTGTATTGTATTACAGCCCAACCAAAAGATTTGATCAGATTTTGAGTCTGAGTCGAAGCATGCGACATTGCATTGTCATGAAGCAGTAATGATACCTCTTAGCAGCATTCCATGCCATTTATTCTGGCTCGTTCGACGCAATTTTCATAGGCGAGTTAATTGCTGTCCCTCACGACAAAAAGTAAACTAACAAAACAAATTGCCTGCCCAAAAACTCAGTTGCCATGATTTTGCGAAATTGCAGAAGGCGATTTAACGTCGGCGTTTCCCCGACCTTCTTGAACAATCTCGCCGATTTTCTCACTTCACTATCACTCATTGCAAAGTTGCGGTACTCTCCGTATGTCTGGTGATGAACATCCACAGCTTTCGTATTTCTTGCAGCTAAAAGTCGGATGATTGACCGTATTTCATAATCGGCGGGAAGCTTGATTTACTAAGCATTTTAACGTCACACTACGAAGCCTAAATAGACTGACGCCATGAATACAAATAGCGTCGGACACTGCGCAAAGAATGGCTGGAACCTGCTAACGTACTCAAGTTCACGTACGTGCGAAATTTGAAAAGGTTCTAACGAACGGACCTTACTTTAAAAATGACACACGTAACTCATTAGCTAAAGACAGGCCTAACTGCGAAACAGTTTGGGTGAAGGAAGAGTTAAAGAAGACGAATTTGAAAAAGTGCAGAGATTTGACCATTTAGATCTATTTTCGAATCAGTTCGTTACAAATATTCACTATCGCTGTGAGTATCATAACAATCTTGCTCCTTCTCAAAGTACCGGCTTCAGAAGATAGTGCTTACCAAATAACACGAAAGTGTGCATCAGTGTATCAAAAGTTGAACTTCTTCTCAAAGTACCGGCCGGCAATCGTTGTCACACAGATGCAGCCTTTCTTGTCATTTGGTAAGTAATGTCTGTATGCCACGAGAATTCTGCTCGCAAAGTTGTCTCGTTGACGGCAGTCGCTATGGCAACTGGTTATGTTAGGAAAGATCCATTTCGAATAGGAGGAATTCGACGAAAGTCGGAGTTTTATTTTATTCATAGCGCTAGTTTACGGCGGTAAAAAGAGCACATCGTTAGTGAACTTCTACCGACTCAAAATGGATTCCTCCTACGATAACCTGTTTCTATAGCGACCGCCGTCAACGAAACAATTTGGCGAGCAGAGTTCTCGGGACGGACAGACACAATTGCGGTTTTCTTAAAATTAATGAAAACAAAGAATTTCAATGATACTTGCAGCAATAGTGAGTAATTGTTGTAAGCTTACTCGTAAAATAAAGCTGGTAAATTTTCTATATTTTTTTCAAACCTCTTCATGTATGTAAGTAACATTGTAGATCGCAGTATTGTTAGCTAAATGTGTTGAACTACACGCTTACATCGTTGTCGAGTTGCCAGATAGCATTGCTCGAAATTACGAATACCACTAACAGTTGTTTTATTAATGCCCATAGACGGAATAGAAACTTATTAATAAGAAGTTTGTTTTCATCCATTCTTGCCCGTATAATGGGGAGATGATGTTACTGAAACTTTCAGTATTCCTAAAACTTGAAATATGTGATTTTCATTAGTAAAATCTAATCCAACTTGGAAGGAACTTTATTCCACCTTATAAAAAAATGAAGCATCAGTAAAGACTAGTGGTTGATATCGTGGTAAAGTCATTGACGTGTATTAATCTTTTCAGGCCTTGATCAGTGGAACTAAATACATGGAAAAAGGATGGACTTACATGTGGCTGCACCCTTGGTTAGGGACGGGACTACTGACAAGGTACTTAATTTCAAGTGTGTTATTTTCATTGAAGAATTTTACGTCAAGAAAAAAACTCTCAATTTATAGTATTACTATTAGATAAATTTTTGCGTTCTGGTTAAATTTTCAGATACCCAATATGGAATCTTTAATTCTATATTTCTATTTTTGTAGCAACTAAAATATGCCTTTTTTATTTGTTGACAGAATTTTCGTGTAAAATTATCAGCAAAGTAATCATTGTTTTTCATTCCATTCTAACATGCATGACAAATAATATGAGCATTTACTGCAGATTTCGTCAGAGTTTTTCGGGTCGAAATGAAAAGTTAGGAAATGGCCGTTTCACAGACTTAAAAGAATCATTTTAGTTGTTATTTCCCATTTGAAGAAGAAAATCACGCATACAATTTCCGTTTGGAGAAGAAAAAGAATCATTTTGCCAACTTTCGTAACGCCGAATCTACGATGTCTCATCTCCTATTTGCAGCACTTATTTAACTCTTTCAGGTACCAAACAACTAATTAATTTCACCATGAAATGTCCATCAGCATCTTGGCGTTTCATTTCCGATTCTGCAATCTGTGACAAAAAATACTTTGTTTGATTCATATCACCAGCACATCAAATTTGGTCTATGTTTTTTGAATCACCAAGTATAAAAGTTTATTTATTTTTTTATCAATAATCTTTTTCTCCAGTCATGGTTCCAAGTGGAAATCCAGAAGAAAATTACTCACACCCTCGTTTCATTTTGAGATCCTGAAGGACTTCATACCAGTATTTAACGAGCAAGCTCACTTGTTTGTAAAACACTTGCAGAAAGAAACCATCAAAGATTCAACGGATATTGTGATGCCAGTCACTCTGTGCAGCCTCGACATTATTTGTGGTAAGTGCTTGGTTTGTTGCAATCTTTTCAAATACTTCGAAAAAGGCGTAGCTAAAAATCGGGAGAGTTTCCACCTCAACAGTCTCTTATAGTTCCACATATACATGGTCTGACAAAAATGTGTTAGCACTTTGAATAATTATTACATAAAGTTTTAAAAACATACATCTATAATTCATAGTCGATATGAATTCATACAAATATAGAATTTTGTCAGACCGGAAGTTTTCGAATTGTCGGACGTTATTGTCCAGGAGCTGCAAATGAAATCGAGTAATGGAATTGAAAACGGCGCTAAACATGTCAGTAGGCAGTCGCTCGCATTCTCTCTCAAGGGTTGCTCTTAACACATAGATCGTCGATGATCAAGAGCCACGAACATCATGTTGCATATACACTTTCAAAAAGAAATCAATCAGCCAGATCAGGAGAGTGTTGAAGGAGTTCGATTCTATCCCTTTGTTATAATTATGTTTACCAGAAATCCAGCAAAATATTGATCGTCTCAAAATGCCAAGACTAGCACTTTTGGGTGATTTTGCCCCGGAAAGGGGTGACAGGCCATGAGTAAGATGAGAGCATTTCCTGAGTTTTTTGTTAGCTCACGTTAAGTAAAACGTAAACATCGGCTTCTCCATTTTTCACTTCACCCCTATTTTGGTGAAAAGTGCAAAAGCGTGGAGGTTTCGGAACCCGGAATATTTTGACAAACAAAATAAGTTCGTTTTCAAATGGAGTCCATTCGTCTTTAAAAGAAGGTGGAATAAGTTCTTCATATTCTCCCTCGACCTTTTACTTCCCGTATTTTCTAAGAAATGCTTCCTAGGAATAGTTTCCCTCTTAATAGCAGGGCCGGCCCCAAGGGGTTTCGAACGGTGCGAGCGCACTATGCCCCGCGCCACTGACTGATTTTGCAAAATTGATGAAAATATATTGTATTGATTTATTTTAACGAAATCAAAATTTGTCGTCGAGTTTTGCCTTCTAGAACACAATATTACAATATTTATTTCAAAATAATTTATCTGCACTGGATCCAAACTTTGTTTCTGTTCCGAAAATTATATTGGCATTTACCCGTTATCGTCGCAGCTTCAGAAGGATCTTTCTTAAGATAGAAAATAATGAAAATTACTTGAAATATAGCATTACTCCAGAACGATTTACCTCCTTAGCAAATCTATCGAAACCGAATTAACAAAAAAAAAATATGCTATGATATTATCAACGAATTTGCTATAAAGTATGTAAGAAAATGAAACCAAAATAACGTATTATAAACTTATTTTCGATTTTTTGTGTGGTTGAAATATTAACTTTATTAAAAATAATTTAATTATTTATCATTTGCACAAATTGTGCAATATAATGTAGTGTCCTATAAAATGTAGCCGAGAAATTAAGCAATATTTCTTTTTAATTTAGTTTATTAATGAAACACACAGGACTAGCACAACATAAATAGACAATCACACAAAACATTTATCATAAAGAAAAGAAAATATACTTTACAAATCTCATTATTTTGAATCGTGGCCACACAAACATATAAGCCTCTTCATTCTCAAACACACACAACCACCCTCATTAATGTCCGGATGTCAACTAAAATTTTAGAAGAAAACGGTCTTGTGTTGCTCCATCTATCGTAGGCCACTGCAACTACAAGGTGAAATTCCTTACAATAATAAATAGAAAAAGGCAATGACTTATTTTACTGTACGAAATTTGTTTCAAGGCCCAGCAAGTCAACTTTGTTCTGGGCCCCGCTTTTGTTTAGGCCGGCTCTGCTTAATAGGAACGGAGAAATAATGACCAAAGCAGAAAATTTGCGAATTTTAGAAAGTCGGCAAACGACGTATAAACGAAGTGCTTTAACATTATAATGGATAGGAATGAATCGGGAATGTGATGAAACGACGTATAAATGAGAAGTGTGTAAACGATGCTCTACTGTAATTCGAATGTTGCTTATCGTTCCAGGCAGTGGCGAATCCAGGGGAGGGGCTATCGGGTTGCAGCCCCCCTCCAGAGCTAAACCAAAATTCTTGATTTAATTTAAAATCACTACAAGTATTCGCTCTTAATTTTCATTTTTAAAAAATAGTAATAAAATCGTTACAACATTGCTTTCTGGCTTGACAGGCTCGAAAATTTTCCTACTTTTCTAGTCATTCCACTTGTACTTGTAGCGTTGGAGAAAACATTTTTTGACTAGTTATTTCATAGCATTTTTTATTAAATTATCGAAAATATTGTAGAGTTCTTTATTATTCTTATTGTCAGGAGAGGAAAATCTGTAAAGTTAAAGTGTTTTGGTTTATATAAGCCATGAAGTTTGATATTCGTCACTACGATACAAATGTTTATGACCTCAGCCCACCCCAGACCCGAACCCTGGATTCGCCACTGGTTCCAGGATATCATTTGGAACAAGATTCCAGAGAACAACTCCACCATAGGATCCTAGTGGACCTACACTTCAAAGTTACTTGAGAATAGTGCTGCACATGCACTTATTTTGTTCGTTCGATTGAAACAAAACCTGCGGGTTCAGCATGCAGGAGATTAATCAATTTCAGTGCTTTGCATGGATAATATCAAAAGATCTCTACTCCTTTATAAAGTCGCTGTAGCAGTATAAACAAATTTTACTGTTTTTTTATTATTATTTTATTTGCCAACAAAGATGCAAAAGACCTCATTCAATTAAAAGTCTGCGGTGCTTGAAATGGGTCATTAAAAACATTTTCTCCACTTATATTTTTAATTCATTCGTATAGCATTCATTAAAATATTGTTATTATTTCATTTACAGAAACTACTTTGGGAGTCACCATTGGTGCGCAAGAAAACAGTGACTCTCAATACGTAAAATCTGTCACAAGGTAATTTGGAAATAGAAATAATTTCCATGATTGTAATGTCAGCTTTGAAATCCTTATATAAATATTTGTCGAAAGCTGCAGAAATATCGATTGAATAAAAACACAGAATTATTTATACGTAAAATACCTAGAACTAATACTGATGAGAGTGATTTATAGTGCTCTCTTCGTTGTTAATAAAACAATGATGTATTCAGCAAATAATAACTAAGAGAAAAATTATTCAGTTTTGAGTTTTTGAATTTCTACTGTTTTGGTTTCTTAAATACGAAGGGAAAAAATAGAAGTATCTCCTGTATATTTTCTCGTATATAACAACATAAAGATATCACTTATGATAGGTGAGCAAAAATATTCCCGCCGTTATGAAGCTCAAACATTCTACATTGGCTTCCATAAAAGTTTCCACAATTATTTTTTCTGTTTCTCAATTTATGTTCTTCTGGAGTGGAAACTATCATCCAAAGAAAAGGAATTTTATACCATCTTAACATGAAAAAAAATTATCTATTCACTGACCACAATTTTAGTGCTGCGATTTTTTCTCTTTGATTATTTTTACTCAACGGAGTGGCAGCGAGCATGTGAATAAGCGTAAACTGAAACAGACCACAAAAACTAAAACAGACCCTATACCTTATTGTTAATACAGTAAAACCTGTCTATAACGATATTGTCGGGACCTATAAAATGTATTGTTATAGACAGGTTATCGTCAAAGACTGTTTGAAGATTTGCGTATCCAATGTTTATGAGCGTGTGCATGAATTAATATACTAACATATTTAATTGCTCTTATTGATTGATCTTACAAACCATAGCTGCTATGAAATTGTATTTTATAAACATAAAATTTTACAAACCGATATAAAATTTATATTTAAATTTTTTAAGAACTTAAAAATGAAAATTTTAGTCGAAAGCTTTGTCAGCATCGCCATTTACGGCACTTTTAAATCGTTTTCATTTGTTTATTCACTTAACTGTTTTCCACATCTCCAATGTCTTTTCTTTCTTTCTATTTATTTTTCAAAAAAGTAGCTATCGCCGACTGAAAAATACCATATTTTTTAACTTGCTTTAGTTCATGGTCCATTTCCGAAATTATTTGTAGCCTTCCTTCAAGTGCCAATGTTCTACATCGTTCCAGGAGCAGAATTATATCCAGTGTTCTGAAACATGACCTCAAACAGTTGGAAATGTTCTGCGGGCAGTTTGTCCAAATTTGACAGATCACAGTAAAATGCAAAATAGATATAAAAATACTAATTAACCAGTAGAATTTTTATTGCGACTCATTAATGACAAAACATTATATTAAAATTAATTATTTAAAACCAAAACATACATTCAGAATTTGCAATTTTGTCAATAACTTTTGAGAGTTATTTTTGTCATTGCTCCAATCTCTGGAGGTTGTGTTGCGCGAAACGCGAAGAGAGATGGCATGGCATAAAGAGCGCCTCACTTTGATTGTTCTGCAGAGCAAATCGTGGTTTTTTTTTTGGTGTTTGTGCATGTTTTTTTTTATTTGTAATGATGAAATGTTCTGCAAAGATCCCGTTTGTTCTGCGACGTACGTCGCACTTTTAAGCTCTTTCTGCTTCCGGGTACATCGTGCCATTCTAGATTCATGTTGTTAAGACATCAAAAGCGAATTTCAAAGAACAAGTGGTCAGTCTGAAGTGCTAAATGCGAATGAACAGGTTACGGCGTACCACTGGTCAGAAGCAATGAACACCTGTGCACATATCAATCACTTCCCCCTGGGATTCCCTTCCTACAACAGGATTGTCCCTCCCGCCGATTCTCCTTTTATCTGACATTCTTTGACCATATGGTGTCCTTTACCCAGAAAAAAAATCGGGATTAGGCTGTACCAGCTTTCTAAAGAGATAAAGTTATCGTTATAGACAGGTTGAAAATACATTAAGTAATAGAAATTCCGCCGAGACCAAAGAAAATATCATTTCAGGCAGGTTTATCGTTATATGCAGGTTTGACTCCTTATTAATTTCCTCAGCAGACAAAGAAATACATGAATTGACTTTCAAACTATTTCTAGGGCTGGCGAAATAATAATGGAACGAATGGTGAACAGCTTGTACTGGATAGACTTCTTTTTCAACTTTATGGAAGCTGGTAAAGAGCTCAAACAGCACATAAAAATCCTTCACAACTTCACGATGTCGGTAAGACAACGTTTAAAATCTTCGTCAGAGTAAGATTTTTCACTGAAAGTTAAATAAAGTTGCAATTCAAGCATTCGAAAAATATTTGTAATGAATACAATTATTGATTAAAGATACTAATTTATCATTATTTTTTGCAATGTTTCTTTTTTGCGATGTGTTGCACTTGTACCAAATGTAAAAGGAAGAAATTAGCAAATTCACACTAAACTGCAATAAATGGTTTCATAACATGGTTTTAATCTTTTCTACAAATAGGAAAGACTTTCCTGTAATATCTTAAGAAAAAAACGGCAACAAACAAAATGTCCAACTAATCTCAGCTCAACTCAACCAGTTAATCAATTCACAAAACGTTTTAAAACTAAAATTTCCTTCATAACTCAAAATTAGATGTACAACGTTCGAAGAATGCCTATATAACCAGAACATATATTAATGTAAACTAGTGTTAAAATTACTTGATGCACATCAAGTACACCATGTCAATTTAATTTTTAAAACCATAACACATCTTATAGGTGGAAATTGAAACGGAAATAACTCATAACCTGTTTAAAATAACTCATAAACTGTTTGAATTACATAAATTAAACGGTGATTTTAGCAGAGTGAATTTTATTTATCTTTAGTTCACAGTAAGATAAGAGAGGGAAATTTTGAATTAAATAAAACAAACATATGAACAAGTATCTTAGCAACCTGCAGTTGAGTTGTATACTAACAACTTATAACTATTGTCAAAAAACAATTAACACTTTCCCTTGTTAATTGGGTTTTTGACAAATTAATGCTGAACAGATTACATTAGTCCTATATGTTCACACAAGATCAATAACCATGACTTGGTCATGATATCTCTCGGTTGATACTTGCTCAACATTCAGCTTGCCTCCCATCACCTTCTCGCGAATGTGTTTAGTCCTTCGATGATATATTCTGGGTTGTGGGCAAGCATTACAGCTGCTTGATTGTCTACCTGAAGCGGGTGTACTTCCTTCATGTTTACTATTCCCTGATATAGTCTTCTAAGCCAAAGGACTTCTTTGACTGCCTCAGATAACTTTAACTGTCACAACTTCAGCCTCAGTGGCTGAAGTGGCTATAATTGCTTATCTCTGACTATGCCAAGAGATAGCTCCTCCGGCATATACCATCACTGAACCAGATATTTATCTTCGAGTTTTTGTACATCCACCGAAATCTGCATCACTGTAGCATTATAGCACTCTACTTGTACCAGTTGCATGGTAAGTGATTGCAAACTTAGTGCTCTGCTTAGGTACCTACTATGTAGCAGAACACTCTCTTTACTCTCACAACATCCACTGCAGATGGACTCTCTGGTGACCTGGATAGATATCCCACACTGTCAGCTATATCTGGCCTTGTTCCCACCACCAGATACATCAAAGCACCAACTGCTTGACATGGAAACTCCTGTCTTTTGGTGTCCTTGGGTTTCGGCAACCTCGATTCCTTTAGCATGGGAGTTGGTGCAGGCTAGCATCCTTCAAACCCAAATCACTAGAGGATTTTTCTTGCATATGCTTTCTGACTAATTTCAAAAAAAATTTCTTTTTGGTGTTCGATTTCAAGACCTAGAAAGCAAGAAACTTCTCCAATGTACATCCTAAATCTGGTTTTTAGTTCCTTAAGGAAAGTATCCAAGTCCTCTTGATTAGTTGCAGCAACCAGTCCACCATCCACATGTAACACTATGAGCAGTTTTCTACTATGTATTTACTTCTCTACTATATAAACTATAGATCGATGTTAATTATACTTAGAATGACAAAGCGAGGCTATGTGGCGACCGGAGCATATGATTTTTTTCGCCCCTAGTCGTTATCAGTAGCTTAACAAGGGCAAATGGAGAATGGGGAATAGCATTATTTTTTTGCCACCTAGTCATGTTTCACTATAAAAAGTGGCGTAAATGCACTACTGCTTTCTTTTCAAGGCGTCCGAGCCATCTATACCCCTCCCTTTCCCTTTCGCTACGCCACTGCAAACTTACAAAAATTTGTTGACTATCCATTAAATGAACAACGTAAAAGAATGCCTTTAGGATAACACCAATAACTATCTTACTTCATTATTGGAAGTTTTCCGCTTTTCAGGTCATCCAGGAAAAGAAAAGGAAACTCCTCAGCGGTGACCCGGAACTTGGCACCAAGAAAAAGAGAATGGCACTGATGGATTTACTTCTGGAGCATCACATTAAAACAAAATCCCTCACCGAAGAAGATATCAGAGAAGAGGTCGACACTTTTGCATTTGAGGTATCAAATTTTGACTTCCTTCCTTGTACACTAAACTTTCTATTCACTTATTCATCGGTAGAAAACATTAGAAGTGCATAAAGATAAACGTCAGAAATTTATTGACAGAACACATACACAAGACTATCTGCAAGACATTTAGCCTGGTGGTATGTGACTAAAAGTTGCAAGTGAAAATTTAAATCAATTAAATTTCTTTATAAAGACATGGCTCGATCCAGGTGAAAATTGGGACAGTTCCATCACAAAATTCCACGTCATAAAAACGGCCCCTTCACAAAACTAAAATTCACAAAAACGGCCTCTTCACAGAATATAGAAATATGACTACTAAAATTGAAGTTTTTACATGATAAAAATTTTTTTCACAAAAATGGGCCCCTTAAAAACCTGGATCGACTCATGAAAGCAGTGTAGAATCTGATGTTAAAAGTTTCTTTTTTTTGCAGCTTGAGTTTAAGTAGAATGGTATCTCCTATTTTCTCTCGAAGGGGTAAAGGGCCGTGGTGGCCTGCCGGCGTCGTAATCTGACCTGGGTTCCCAAAATAGCCCGCTGCGTATGTTGCTTCCAAATGGGATCTTAATATAACTAAACTAAACTAAGACCATTTGGGAAGGGAAAAACTTTCGCGTCTCTAATAATTGGTAAAGCAAATTATGATTAATTAAAATATTGGGGAGAGACGTCGAATTAGTACCGGCGCCTAAATTGGACTGGCATCATAACTTCAATTCCATTAAAAATTTGGGCGTAAAAATGGGAAAATTATGTTGTAACGATGAAAATAGGGTGTATGATACAATTTTTAGGAGAAAACGGTACATGGTTACAGTTAGAGATAAAATGTTTAGACAAATATTAAGTTTTGACAACTGTTAAGTGCAATCTATTATTTCAACAGAAGACAAAAGGACCTTACGCTGTTCTAAGTTGAGTAGGAAAATATATTATTTTATTCTCAGATAGAAAATTTCTTCAGCTACAATTTGATATAATCATTTTATGAAAATAGTTTAAAATTAACATTAAGGGATTTTCTGTTGTTGTTGTCCAAAAGTTCCCTAGGTTAGACCATACACAATAAGCCTAAATTGGACAATTTAAATTAATTGAATTATTATCTTAAACAACGGGAATAGCTCAGAAAACAATTTATCACCACTAATAGTCCTCATAAGTTGGAATTGGAACAAATCAGAGCAAAAAATAATAAAGCGACATTAAAGCAATGGAATGTTGTATCAAAAATTATAGTGTGGCGCACCGTGCTACGCCATCTTACTTTGATGTATATTAGCCAATATCCGCCTCCGGACATTGGGAATTCCTTTTGTCTAGTGGTTAGGATTTTCGGCTCGTAACCCAAAGGTCCTCAGTTCTATCCTTCCACCGCCAATATAGAAACTTCGGATACGTAGCAATTGTGAGGAAATAAAGGAAGTGCATAGAATGTCATACTTGAGTTCATGCATCGTATTCTGGTGTGAATTTGAGAATCGAAAAATATTTTTGAATCAGACTTGCTATCTATAAAGAAACATAGCAAGCAGAAATGCTGAAAACAGCACAAACAAAAACCTTACGAATTTTACGAATAAATCACCTAAGGCATTCATGATAAATGGAAATAAACGCAAAAGCTGTGTTGTCTATAAAAAATCTGTACACCCAATATTTCGTTGCCATATGTTCTTAAAATTAAGTATTGAAGAAAGACTCAAATTATTCGATTACATGAGATTTGTGAGCTGTGTCTGAAGATGAATCGTAAAATTAAGAATGCCATTCTCAATATAAATGCGTTTGCGGTTGTAGACATAATAAACTAATTTGTGAGACGGGCGACAGTGTGAAAACTCTGTTTCAACGAAATGCGCGAAGGGAAATGAAAAAGTAAATAAAATATTCGAATTGCCACATGATAAGGATCCTATTTCGAAATCAATTGCTTCGGTTTTGAGCAACTATGACAAAAGAAAAATGTACTTTCATGAATTCATCTTAGTACTGCAAATAATCAAAGAATTAGAATACGGTCAATCCTTGACTCTTCTAGTAATGTATGCGTACTTACAAAAAACCAGTGGGAGTGGCCTCCCCTAAACTTTCTCGTATACTGCTCAAAAATTTGTCATTTCCCCTCCCCTTGCGTGGATAAAAAAAATCGAACCTACTGTAATCCAGAATGCAACGAATATCAGAAGGTTTTTCATTGCAGATTATAGTGATTGTAAAATATTTAAGTGAAGAATCATATTAAAAGAGATGCCTATGTATTAAAACTTAGCAATATTTATTTTCCATCACACTCCAGGAAGATCCGTTATTATACGAGCGAGCGAAAGCAAAACAGTAGAAAAAACACATCAATCACAAACTCCGTCTCAAGGACGTAATCCTCCCGCTTAATACCAGAGATAGCTAAGTAGGCATGCGCGTGGAGATGGTTTTGAAACGAAGGCTTAATAAGTATGCGATTATACAAACCGACAGACAGTCAACCCGTTGACGGATTTGGCCCAAAATTTTATACGGACCTACATTCATGACGATAAAACTGTGTACCAAATTTTATCGATCTGGCTTTTCAAGTTTTTGAGTTATAGCGTTCGCATGACCTCGAACATACAGACAGACAGACTTCCCGTGGACGGATTTTGTCCAAAAGTTGATAGAAACCTACAAATTATGTTTCAAGTTTACATACCAAATTTCATCCCTTTATCTCTAATAGTTTTCGAGTTATTGTGTTCACAGACACACACACAGACACACACACAGACACACACACAGACACACACACAGACAGACATAATTCCAAAATTGTGTTTTTCGGACTCAGGGAGGTCTAAAACGTGGAGATTCGTCAAAATCTCGAGTTCGAATTTTTTGACGATTACAATACTTTCTCTTTGTATACTTCGTATACGAGAAAGTAAAAATAAGCAACAATTTAGTTATAAACAAACAAAAAATCAAAACGCCTGTTTCCGGGTTGAATGGTTTATGGCAGAAGAGGGGAAAGTGAAAACATTTATTTCTAATGTGAGATCGTAGGTTTAAATGTAGATGAGATAACGGAATTAAATCCATCTCAAACATTGGATATTACGAATGTCGAAATTCCACAATTTTTAAATTTAGCTGATAAATCATCTTATGAGGCTAATGAAATAAATGCACTAATAAGTGCTGATATATTCTTTAAGGTTTTGAAGCATAATACATATAAAGTAAATAACGAATTTTTTTAAAAAGTAAGTCAGGCAAACTTCAAGAAAAAGAAGTTAGTAAACAAAATCAATGTTTTCTTGGCGAGAAAATGATAGTCTTCGAGATACATTGAAGTATTTCTTCGATTTAGAGGGTCTAGGAATTCGCGATGATCCAGTTTCTAATGAAAAACATCAAGCAATGGAAATATTTAACGAAACTGTTGAATTTAAAAATGACCGTTATGTCGTACAACTCCCCTTTAGGAAATCCTATGATGAATTATCTGATAATTATTCCTTAGCAAAACAACGTTTTCAAAAATTGTGGAGAATATTTAGCCACGATCCTGAATTGCATCAGCAGTCCCGTGAAATTATTCATGATTGTGTAGAAGAGGGCATTGTAGAAGAAGTTAAAGCTGACATAAAAGGAAACGAATCAAACAGACCTTTGTATTTTTTGCCGTAAGAAAAGAAGATCGCTTAACATTTAAAGCAAGAATTGTCTTTGACGTAAAAAGTCATCAGAATAATGAACTTTCTGTAAATAATTGTTTGTGGCCAGGAAAAAACTTAAACCCAAATCTTTTAGATTTATTGATTGATTTTAGAGTGAATAAAACAGCCCTTTGTTCTGACATAAAACAAGCCTTTTTACAAATATGCCTTGCCGAAGAACACAAAGACGCTTTTCGATTTCTCTGGCGTTATGAAGAACCATGTGTTCATAAGAAACCCAAATAGCATGTATACCGTTTCAATCGAGTGAATTTTGGCGTAAGCTCGAGCCCATTTCTGCTCGCTGCCACAATTAGACATCAAATTGAAAAATATAAAATTTATTTTCCTGACACTGTTCTACTTTTGGATAAATGTTTTTATGTTGATGATTTAATTTCCGGTGGTAACGATTTCGAAGAAGCACTTCAACTATCACGAAGTGCAAAGAATATTATGGACGCTGCTGGAATGGATATCGGAAAATGGATTAATAATGATGCTAATTTGATGGAGCAGCGGAAAAAAGAAAAATTGGATGTGTACCCTGTAGATACAACTGTAAGCTTGGGCGTAAATATAACTAAAGTCTTAGGACTATCATGGGACACTCATGAAGATTATTTAACGATGGATACAAAAAGTCTGTTGCAATTTGTTTCCAAAGATAAGAATACAAAAAGATTCATACTTCAAGCAGTGGGGAGGATATTTGATTCTTTAGGGTTAATTACGCCTTTCACCACCAAAGTGAAATGCCTCATCCAAGATCTGTGGAGTGAAAAAATTCCATGGGACGACTCTTTACTGCCACATATTGGAAAAGGTGGTGTGAAGAATTACCCCACTTAGAAAATATAAAAATACCAAGATTAGTCCTAGATTCTACTCTAGATGAAGATATTGTTCAATTGCATAGTTTTTGTGATGCCAGCAAAAAGGCATATGGCGTAGCCATTTATTTAAAATCCAGAAAAAAAAATAGGTTTTCAGTTAAACTTGTGACTTCAAAAAGTCGTGTGGCACCATTAAACGGCGTAACTCTACCTAGACGGGAAATGCTTGGAGCTCTAATTGCTGCTCGTCTGCTGCGAAAGATCGTGAACTCTAAAAGATCCTGTGTTCAGTATCACTGGACTGACTCCAAAATTGTTATCTTTTGGATAAAGGGTTCAAAAACCCCCTGGAAACAATTCGTCGCTAATCGAGTTAACGAAATCACCAGTTTGACTGATCCAAACTCTTGGCACCATTGTGGAGGTACAGAAAATCCTGCGGAGCTACTTACTCTCTCGTGGAATGAGTGCTGACTCTCTAGTAACACTAGTGGTGGACAGGCGCAGAATTTTTGTCAGATCCAGAATTTCCCGAAAATTTCCAGTCAGTTGATTCTGATCTTGACTCTCTCACAGAAAATGAAAGAGAGACTATAGTGTTAGAAAGAAAAAAAATCCTGAAACTGAGAGCAGTATTGAGACTGTCCTATTGACTGAGATGATTCTGTTGTTCTTGACAAACTCTTAGAACGTTCTAATAATTATTTTAAAGTTAATCGTATTTTGTCTTATATTTTCAGATTCATTTCCAACTGTAGAAACAAAGTTAAAACATCTGAACCCTTAACTGCAGAAGAGATTAGGAATGCTGAAAATAAGTTGATCCAGCATGGCCAAATTTCCTTGTTGGATAAAAAAAAAAGATCTTCCCAGTTATATTACTAATTTGTTTCCATTTGTTCCGAAGAAGGAATAGCACGTGTAGGCGGAAGGTTAGAAAATTCTTATGTGCCATATCCTCATAAACATCCAGCTACTTCACCGAAAGGTTCGAAAATAAGTATAATTTATTTTGAAAGCTTGCACAGAAGATTTCATGTTGGAGGTCTGTTAAATGCAGTGCTTTTGAAATTTTGCCTTTAAGTGGTCGTAGTATCGCACGAAAAACAGTTCATCAATGCTTTAAAAGCAGACCCATCCTTTCTTCACAAATTATGGGTAATTCGCCTACTGAAAGAGTTAATATTTCAGATTCATTTACTATTGCTGGCCTTGACTTATGCGGTTCTTATTTAGTTAAATATAAAAATCAAAGAAAGGGTACTTTAAATAAAGTATACATTTGTGTTTGCATATGTTTTTCAACGAAAGCCATCCATCTGGAGCTACTATCGGATCTAACTTCAGATGCCTTGATTGCAACACTTAGCGTTTTACCAGTAGGCGAGGAAGGTGTTCCAAAATTTATACGGATATTGTCACTAATTTTGTAGGGTCGAACTCAAAATTGAAGAAATTTTATAAATTAATTAACTTTCCCGATGAAAATTTGGCTAATTATTTTACGTCTGAAGGTATAGATTGGAATTTCATCTTTCCCAAGCCCCCTCACTTTGGGAGGTGGGCGTAAAATCGGTAAAACATCATCTGAAACGAACTATTGGTAATCTTCATTTTACATTTGAAGAGTTTGAAACCATTATGATACAAACAGAGGGAATATTAAACTCGAGCCCATTGACTCCTTTAAGTAGTGATGAAGATAACTTTGATGTCTTGACCCCTGGCCATTTTTTGATAGGGAGTTCAATACCTGAGCCATTTTTAACGGATATAAATGAAAATCGTCTTAACCGATGGCAGAAAACTACAAAGGTAGTGCAGCTGATATGGAAAAAATGGAAGTCCGATTATTTGAATACATTGCCAAGCTAGGTCAAAATGGATGGCTGAAAAAGATGATTTAATGATTAGTCAAATGGTCTTAATCAAAGACAACTTTTTACCCATAAATACTTGGCTTTTGGGTCGGATCCTAGAAGTATATTATGGATCTGACGGAAAAGTTAGAGTCGTCAAGGTCAGAACTAAGTCCGGAAAATTTAAAGGAACTATCAATAAAATAGCTGTTCTCCCAATTGATACTTCATAAACTGTTTGTAATTTATAATATTCTATGATATTGTATGTATTCATGCTGTGTATTGTGTTTCATAATTTCTTTGATTATTTAAATTGTTTGAATAATTGTCTTATTTAGTTAATAATGTGACTCCTGTCAAGTTCTTGCATGTGAACATAGCAAGGTCGGGCGGGATGTTGGCGCATAAAGGAACTCTCAATTGAAACCCACAAATTAAGTATTAAAAATGATAAAAAGTATTCCGTGCACTGTAAATACTGTGTTGTGTGGTGTTTGTGTGATATAAAATAAAATGTAAAAACAAGCAGGGTCGGATGGTCCGTCATTAACTAATTACATAACGAAAGAGTAACAACACTCTGCATCATGGTCTACATCTAAATGGTTCAAATTCGCGGCGACTCTCCCCCAAAGTATTAATGTTTAAATAAGTATTCAGTGAATTCTAATTAAAACGTCGAAATCATTTTTTTAGAAAATTTTGTTTAGGAATAGTGAATAATTTGAAAGAAGACGCTGTAATATTTTTTTGTGTGTGTGTGATGGATAGTTTAACCCTCAGACTGACGATTTTTTTTTTCTTTCCCTTAAATCACTATTCAGATGTAACGTTTGCAAACGTGTTCAAATACCATTGAGCCAAGAAAGTTATAATTTATATACAAAGCTTTACTAGTATAATATGCTATAAAAGTACTAAGTAAACACATTAGCTCGCGAAAATCGCAGGATACAGCAGAAAATAGACTCATTTCCGACCTGTGGAAGTCGCGGGTTAAGCAATCAGAGAATTAAGAGGCCAAGTTTCGCATAAAGGAATACATCAGACCACAATGAGATTTTTTACTGTCTCGTATGTGAAGTCTATAAAGAGTAAGTATTGTAATCGTTAAAGAGTAAGTATTGTAATCGTTAAAAAATTCGATCTCGAGATTCTGATGAATCTCCAAGTTTAAGATCTATCCGAGTACGGGGGTGGAATTCGGTGTCTGATCTTCGGTGGACACTAAGTTGTAAATATAATTATGAACGAAACACGTGAATGAAAATCGGTGCACATGATAATTATAAAGCGCATTTAAACTAGACTGATGAAATATGGAGTACGTTTTATCACCAAAAATCTAGATCAGTGTCAAGTTCGGGACCAAACACGTCAACGGATTGACTACTTCAGGTCTGTCTGTGTGTATGTGAACGCCATAACTCAAAAATGCAAGAAGCTAGAGGGATGATTTTCATTATGTCATCTTTACAATAAAAGTGTAGATCTAAGTCACATTTTGGCCAAAATTCGTTAGTCTGTGCATGCGTAACTGAACTGAAAATTATAAAACACAACGATAATGTGTTTTAGATTTATCATGGTTATATAAATCAAATTTGGTATTTGTTCTTCACACCAAAACTGCAGATTAGCATGATTTTTTTTACTAAATAGGTTACGAAAAGAGATCCAAAATAAATATACGATTCATTTCATACTACATCGGAGCAAAATACAAAGCGTGCCGTATTAGAAGTATAAGAGAAAGTCGAGGAAGAACACCTATTGATCGTTTAAAAATGCCAAGATTAGCACTTTTTCAAGACTTTGCTCCGGAAAGGAGTGACAGGCAATGAATAAGATTAGTTCATTTCCGGAGTTTTTTTGCTAGGTCACGTTAAGTAAAATGTAAATATCTCCCTCTCCATTTCTCTCTTCACCCCTATTTTGTTGAGATCATCTCCACCTGGCATACGTGCAAAAGCGCGGAGGGTTTCTGAATCCGACTAGGCTAGTTTTTTAATGAAACCTCCTGCGACTTCACTAAAATTCTCTCTATCGAGTGTTGATGATCAGAGGCATATATAAAAATAAAGCAGCCAAACACCATTCATCTGTTACTTCTTCCATATGGCTAAGTATGAAGCTAAATATTTACACTGATTTTCTCTTTCCCTTCCATTAAGGGCCACGATACGACTTCGATGGGAATAAGCTGGGCGTTTTACTTAATCGGACTGCACAAAGACGTCCAAGAGAAAGTTCACGAAGAGCTGGACAGCATTTTTGGAGATGACACCGAGAGGCATGCTAATACCGAGGACCTCAAAGATATGAAATATTTGGACTGTGTTCTTAAGGTAAAATAGGTTAATCTATTTCTTTCAATCAGGGACTTTTCGGGTCACGAGGAATCCAATTTTAAGACTTAACAGTCGTGTCCTTCGTAGAAAAAAAAACCAATTTTTTTAATCCTTGCAGGCGGGTGGTGCTTGAAAAAGTCTACTGCCGGATTCTTTTTATTTTGACTTAGTCCTTTTGTAGCTTTGTTCATTTTGTTAGTTATTTTTGTTCAATTAATCTATCAAAATCATCCGTGATCTTTTCATTGTTTAAAAATTGCAGCCATTTACCAGGCATACAAAATACATTACTTTTGGTAAATTTTATTTTCGTTTTTATTTATATATTTGCATAAGATGTAGAAAATTACTTTTGGCACTCAGCACAGGCTTTTTTTTTACTCCATATCCAAATTTTAAAAATGGTGTAGTTTTGAAATACGGCACAGTTGTTGGTGAGAGTGCCCTAAAAGACATACTAAAAGTCCCCGCTGATGGAGAGTGCGCAGGGATACAAGGGGGGTTGATAGGGGAGATTTCTCAGTTTTTCTTAAATATCTCGAAAACTATGGATTCGAGTGAAAAAAACTTATAAAATTAAACTACATTAAATATCCTCATGACCAGGGTGATTTTTATTTTTTTCCAAAAAAATCGATTTATTTGATTTAAATCGGATTTTTTTAATTTATAAATCTGTTTTTTTATTTAAATTTTTTAAACTATATATATATATATATATTTAACATTGTATAATAGACAATGACGCCTACAGTTACATAAATTGTATATATATAACAACATACCATTAAGCTCTACTTTCTTTTAAAAAAACAAATTTAAAAAAATTGTTTCAAACGTATGAACAACTATTTAAAAATATTTGTGAACTAAATAAAAATATGCTTTTGAAATATAAGTTCTTAAATATGAAGCAATTTGGTAAAGAAAAATATAATAAAAAGTACATTTCTTAGCTTAGATATATTATTCTGTGTTAGAATATAATAAATTTTAGATATAGCTCTTCTAGTTGACATTTTGCACAAGTGAAAAATTTCTCTTTTACATGAATTACAAAAGGACTGAAAATCCTGTTCCCCTTTTTCAAAATAAAATTATCCTTCTCTGCCTTTATTGGACAATAGACTAAGGATGTCTTGAGGAACGTTGCAATCTTGCAAGAACTAAATACATACTCTTCTCACTCCCCTTTCAATTATTTGGATTAGGGTTTATTTCAACTTGACTTGAGAATAGACTACTTCTTACTGAGCAAAAAATTAAAACCAGCAACTGGGTGACAGAGTCACTGAAATTTTTCTGAAGAAACTCTTTCTAACCTGGACTCAAAATGTGTTTTTTTAAATATAATTTGCACATCAACAATCTCTTGTTATTTATAATAGTTGAAGTTTATTTATTTAAGATTTAAAGTGGAAAGAATAAAGAAGATGATATTTTTTTTAAAATTTCTCAATTTCATAAATTACAAGACGTAAAGAAACTTCATTGGAACAGAAATCGTTTCCCCTTTTCGATGGTGCTATTTTTTTCATTGCAATTATCTAAAAAACGTCTATTGAAATTAGGAAAAAAAATCACAAAACAACACAAAACAATAAAAAAAATTTCCTAGATTAAATTTTAGCCGAGTTGCATTGAGTCACCATCAGCTGTAGCCAAATTCTCTGACTATAAGTGTGATAGATTTATCTGGAGATCCATTGAAAACATTCCTTTATAATTATAGATCATGATTTTAAATTATTGTAGATGTTTGTATTTCTTTTGGAACATTTAATGTATTACTTAATTATCTTGCATTTCAACATTATTAAATATAAAAACTTTGTTTTCCCAACTATTTAGTTTTCTTAATTAAATGAAATCAACATTTTATATTTCTTTCTTTGTAGTGATCCTTTCACAATATTTATTTTATATAAAAAGAGTCTCATACTTTGCATTTTATTGTGTTACTCATAGAGTTTTATTTAAATCTTATTGCTTGTTGTTCTCAAAATAATATAGTACTCGTTATCAATTCAATTAATATTTTTTTATAATTTATATATTCTTTCTTTAAATATACATTTAAAAATATTTTAAAATCACTATTTAAAGATACATGAACAATTTTATTTCATTAAAGCATTAACTTGATATTTAAAATAAAGTGATTTAAATCAGTGATTTTTTAAAAATCGATTGATTTAAATCAGTGATTCTAATCAACTGATTTAAATCATACCAACCCTGCTTGACCTAATTAAAAGACCTCATGCCTATAAAATAATTGATCAAGGGTAGTATTGTATTTGTCGAGAGTAGTGGTGGTGTCAGGAGCAGGTGGGTGCGACAAACATATTTGATGAACAGTTACTCCCTTCCTTCCCTCAAGTCCGTTCCCCTCCACAGATCCCTTCTACTCTGTCTTTGGTTCTTTAGCTTGCTCCCAATGAGTGTATTTAGACATTATAATCTAAATCTACATCAGTCTATCTAATTTATGCCGAGATAACTTAAAAGCTCACAACCAGTCTGTCACAGTTCACAGGAATATTTTCTTGACATGGGAAGGCATAATCATTCACTGAAAATGGCTACTAGGAATTGTAACGGAGTGTTGCTGCGGAGATGCTGATTAATATATTGTGAGATGTGGGTTAGAGAGCAACTTCTCATCCCATTGTTGCTATAGGGCAGACGAGCAGCAGAACCTGTTTGTTGCTGTTGCCACCATCAGAAAAGTACATTTATTTTATGAAGTCTCGCAAGGGAAAAGTCGATGCTGCAGAAAGAACTTTCTTTTGCCCACACCATCCTCCTTCTCCGTGCATTAAGTGCTGACATTACACCAGCTATTTATGAAAAACAAGCACTATAGTTACATTTTCAAAAATCAACTAGTCAGATGAAAAAAAACATTGCCGAGATCTTTCTAAGCCTCATCAGCCCAAATACTATCTCCACAGACAGGATGTTCCAACTATGCAAATAATGCTGATGAACACTTGATTGTCGTAGATGAGCCAGCATTTCTCAAATCAGTACGTCTTTCCTCAATTCCTCCAACCAAAGAGCAGCGGACCAACATACGTTTAGCAGTATGCTTCTGGTTTGCGCTAATGGTACCTGTACCAAAGGTGCACCTATAGAAGAAGGAGGTTGAACTGATCAAATAGAAAAAACATATATAAATTTAATTACGAGAAAGGGTAAAAATTGATTGTGCATATTTTCAGTAGGGTATATAATAAAATAAAACTAACATTTCCATCACTTGTTGATGTACTTTTCAAACTATACTATTCTAAACTATTCATCCTATGAACAATGTGCGGGACATTTTGGGAGATTTAATGTAGTTTAATTTTATGAGAGTTTTTCCTTGGGATCCATAGTTTCAGGATATTTAAGGAAGACTGTGACTTCCCACTCCCCTGCACCCTCCACAGTGGGGACTTTAGGGCACTCTCACCAACAGCAGTACCGAATTTCAAACGCACATTTTAAATTTAATGGTCGTTGACTGGACTGCAGTGAAGGGAACAAGTGAAGGGGGGAACGGATGCGGGGGGGGAGGAAGGGAGACTGTTATCAAATTTTGTCCCCCACCCTCAGAACACTACAATACCACAATTTTATAATTATTATATGGCAATGAGATTTTTGAGTTGTGATTCAGCTTTTAATCGATTTACATTCATTACAATGAGGTTTTAGAGTATCACTTTAAATCCCCTGTATCTCTATGATGCTACAAAAAACACTGGACTTTTTTTTTTTGTAGTTCATGCTTTAATTTTATATTGAGTGTTTTCGATAGAACCTCATAGGTTTTCAGAATGAGACTGAAAGACCTTTACAAAAAAAACCTTGCCCCGACGCTCCCCACTGTTGGGGATTTTTTTTAGTATCTTGTTTGGAGACCTAATAACTGTGCCACACATTACCATTACCTACACCATTTTTTTCCAATTTTTCCTTCGTTATTTAGATTCAAGCATTTACGATTCTTCCTTTGAATCTCAAATTTTTTTAAAAAATCGTTCTAGTACATTAATAAAAAGAGTATTTTAAACCTTAAAGCCCTCGCTAACTTTAAAACATCTAATTTTTTTCTAAGAAATAAGACCTAAAGCTCAATGCCTTTTATTTGCCAATAGGATACTATTGAAATTTTATTAAATTTATAACATATAGATGAGAGTGCTGACAAAAAAATATAAATAAACTGATGTTTTTCACCTAGGTTGCACCTTTTGTTGCTTTGTTTGTCGATTAAAATACCATATTTTATTCTACAATGTGAAGGAATATCCATTAGAAATTCATCTGTGTTTTTGTAAAATTTATCAAGGAATTTTTTTCCAGAAATAAAACCCAGTGTTGTTGGTAAACAACCGTTTTTAATATAACCATACTACAAACAAAACATATTTATTAAAGTATTTTCATGTTTTATTCAAAAAGTAAATCAAAAACATTTTAAATCAATTTTCAAAATCTGATCTTTTTAAAAGTTCAAACCTTTAATTTTATATTGTTTTTTTCTGAATTAATTTCATAATATAAGTATCATGTAATCTTGTAGTTTTTTTCATCTAAAATTCACTTTCATTGAATTAGGACACCCTTGGGGAATAAATTTAATATAATTGATCTATTGGTGATAATTTAAGTTACCAAACTATTTAACCAGTAACATCCAAATCACACAATTTTATTGCACAATTTAAAAATCTAGTGCATTAGATGAAATTCAATTACAAAATACCATCTACAAACATGGAAAAGTCAAAACAAAAGTGTGCAAAACAATGAGTAGAAGACCCATTTCGTTCTTTCCAATAATGGCAAGTCCACTAAATTTTTAAAAAATGTAATTTGAAAAGTGATAATTCAAAAAAATTACTTTGGTCAATGACAACTCAAAGTTGACAGTGGAGCTTTTCCTCACTGTCATGAACATAATATAGTATTTAAAATTAATATATTAGAACCAGGTTTAATTTATATAGCTGAATAAACGTTCTGTGCTGATGAGAGCACTTTTATTAAATACAAATCAAATAATTTGATTTTTTTCCTATAGCTTTATGATACTGTGAAAATATAGCTTACATCGTATATCCTGGTAATAATCTTGCATAGCTCAATTTAACTAAATGTAGTCAACTTAGATTATCGTGTTAACTATATGGATTATGTACCATTATTTTTCTTACTACAGGGTTCTTTTCAAACAAAATTAAGGACTTTTTTAGGATTTTTTTGAAAATAAGGACCTTAAAAATATTATATTATTATTTATCAAATATACATATACACACACAGTTACTATGCTGAAGGAAAAAAGAAGCTAATTCTTATCTTTTCTCAAAAAATTTCTGTATTGCAAAATACTGATATGATTGCAACTTATTATAGTACTGTTTAATTTTTAGTATATTATGTATCTTAAAGAAGCTACTTCTCATAAAAGAAATCCAATTAAAGTAAAAGTTAATTAATCATTTTCCTGAATTACATATCAAGGGTGACCATAGAAGTGAGGTGGAAACAGAAATTTCTACTTCATCAACAATGTGAAATAAATGTGTTCTTGAAGATGTAAAACTCTATCAACATGCAAAGAATACATTCTGAAGAATTTAAATCTACGACAGTTTATTCAACTTAGAGATTAACAGTTTAGAAAATACCTGACACAAAATTATTAATAACAACAATAATTAGAAATACTAATATATAAAGAAATGAAACTTTTTTTTTTTAATTTTTCCAAAAGCGGACGCAATAAAAAAAAAAATGCTGTGTTCCTATATCAGGTGCTAATAATGATCCCAGTCAACTTAAGCGTTAATGAAACAAAATTCCCCTAGAACATAAAACTACAATACAATAAAACCCTATAACTCTCTAGCAGCTGCCAAAGTTACTGTCTGATATGAAAACAACATCAGCAAAAACTTCACTGAATTACATTTTCTGGGGAAAACAAATTTAGACAAACAAATCAAATTATTCAACCAAAAAACTCAGATCAACATTAGAAATCTAAGAACAATAGTAACACTGTGTCTTAAATGCGCAGAAGAGCTCCAGATTTCACAGCAGTATCTGAAACTATTTAAAAATATGATTTATATTTCCACGTTTTTCAGTTGTTTCATTATATAAAATTTATTATAAAGAAAATATGTATAAATAATTATAACTATCTCAGCTGAACTTGATCAACCAGACTAAAACTAAGTTTTATGTAAGTAGTGGCTTTAGGCAATTAACTCATTTTAAAAGTGAATGTTTTCAACATAATTGCAGTAATTTTTTGACAAACAGAATAAATTTTGTCCAGATAGGCAGTTACACACCATAAACTGAAATATCATATACATTTTATTTAATTCCTATGTTTTTTAGGAAATATTTTTCCTCTATGATTCAACCTCAAAACTTTTTTCTCGTCTTCATTTTTTCTTAGGGCATTTGATCTGGAAAAGAGTGAAATGTCTTTCTTCTCCCTTCATCAACAAGAGCAATCAGAGAATTGATGGGATGTTTTACATCCCTTCCAAGCATTTTCTTTTACTTGAGGAAATCATTCCTCAACCAATTTTCTTTTATTATTTCTATTCCATCTTTCCCCTTTTGACATTCAAGATAATCTAAACATTGTTGCTGCACACATTGAACTGAGGGCATTCTCATTTCTGATGATGGATACATCAAGTACATCCCAGACCCTATAATTGCTTCAATACATTCTTTGAGTAAATGTGCTGTTTTCTTTTTCATTTACCTCTAAAGCTTTTTTAAGGAAAATTCTCTTTCCACAGTGCGATTTCACTGGGATAAAATTAGTATCACATTTTGATAATGTTCCTTAGTTTTCTATACCTTTTCTTTGAAAGAAAAATATTGAAGCCACAAAATGTATCCAACCTTTTGCCTTTCTTATGATCCAAAGGTTTTGAACTAAAAGGAAACATTTTACTTATCCTTTGTCAAAATTCCCTGAACTGAAGTAAAATTTCATCTCACCTCCTTAGAAGTTATCAGACTCTTATCAAACTAAATATGATAAAATATTTTTAAATGATTTCAGACATCCTTGTGAATGAAATACCATTTTATTTGGTCAAAAGCAAGGGCATTTCTAACAATATATAGCCAATGGACACTTTCCATTAATGTTTGCAACATCCAAATAAACCCTTGACAGGTCACCTTTCTTCAACACATCATCTTGATTGATGCCTCTTTTTGTTTTTTGCTAGCACTGTAATTCATCGCCAAGGCCGAATGGATACTATCTCGTACACAGTTAAAAACTGCTACATTGCGAAGTGGTGTGGAGTTCTGGAATCTATGCTTAATTTGTCATGTTTCAAAACTTGAAAAATGTCAAAACCCGATGTTTTTTACCAGAGTAAATAATCACCAGCCATAAAAATGGCATTAGGGTTTTATTGACACAAGACTGGAAATGGTCTAGAAGATCATTTTGAGCCATCGACGAAAGAAGTTAAGTCTTACAGTGAATTAATTTTGTCTTTAGCTGTGAGAATAGTGCAACACTTATCGGTACCTTGTTAAGCAGTCCCATAGTCATGACATAGCACAAATGTCTGTCCCATATTTCTATAGTCTCTTCTTGCACATGTCACTTCTGACCAATGGTGGCAGGCAAATTTCAAGGGGAATTTCACATTAGAACTTAGTTCATCAGGTCTCCCTTCTTACTGGACACTTTAAAAAGCAAGGTGCAAAGAAGACATAGTATCTATTGTGTCCCAATTGGTGGTCCTTTTCTAGTGCTTGAAAGAGTTACGATATGTAGCGCACAGCTCCTATGCATGGTATTTTGGATGTTAGTGTGATTTTTTTAAACATTTTTGCACGTTGAATGGTAAATTTCAATTAAGTCAAACAGTCTGTCCATTGAACTTGAGGGAGCATTAGAGGAGCTTAATTTTCTGTAAGAACCTAAAGGCAGAAAATCTTATCGCATCAGAGATCCCCAGGAAAGACTGGAGTGTCAAATACTCGCTTATTCGACTTCATCACCCACATCATCACTTATACTCGACGCGAGGCGCTTCCGTATGTACGTGTGCGAAGGAAGACTAAATTATTTGATCAACTGGACCGATAGGCTAGAGGAATTAAGGCTTTGTAGGACCTTGAGCCAAGTTAGGTACTTTTAGGGCCAATTTCAAAATAAAGAATTAGTGGAGCTTTTAGGGCTTTTTTAAGGGACAGTGAACCTATGACTTAGTACTTACTAAAGCACACTTAAAATTATTATAGTTTAAAAATTACGTATTTTACTTTTAGTTTAATGACTATTATTTTTTTAACAGGAATCTCAAAGAATATTTCCATCCTGTTCTTTTCATAGCAGAATAAAATATGAAGATACAAATTCAAAAGTCATTCAGAAATTGCATTTCATTATTTTTCTATATAAATATTTTAAATAAGTGAGTTATTGTAATGCAAATCTATTGCTATTATTATATAATGTTGCAAATCTACTGTGTAAAAGGAAAGGTTACAATTTTAAAGGATGATAAAACACGCAGAAAATAACAATTTGAATAGTAAAATTGAAATAGAAGCTAGTAAGTTTGCCCAAAAGGATGAAAACTACCTGAATACTCAATTCTGAACACAATAGACCATATGACGACTGTCTAGATATCAAGATCTCTACACTTCGTCTGTTGGACATTTGAAACCCTCTAGTTACAAGACAATTAATGACTCTACAGAGACATAGTTGTAAAAATGTAGTATCGTTGCTGGAGCTTAAAGGATGGCATGTGATACCTCTTCAAAAGCATACACCAATCAAACAATTGCCATAGTATTACAGTTGACGTTTGCTCATTTTAATCACTCTGGTAAATATAAACATTATTTCTTGCAAAATCTATGACTGAAAGACTTTCAATCTCACACCACTCTACATTAATTATGAAAATTCTTTTGCCATGAAATCCTATAAATTTATATCTTTCCTGTTACATCCTGTGTTTTAATATTAATCATAAGTAACACATTATTTGCATGTTCCCACATAATTAATTTAAATACATGAGTATAGTGCATGTACAAACTTCAAATCTTTCTAAAT
The DNA here is from genome assembly GCA_013235015.1 of Araneus ventricosus. Taxonomy (NCBI): domain Eukaryota; kingdom Metazoa; phylum Arthropoda; class Arachnida; order Araneae; family Araneidae; genus Araneus; species Araneus ventricosus. The sequence continues at coordinate 104,517 of BGPR01003444.1, forward strand.
TCTTGGTACATCTAAAATCATAAGATATAAATTGTAATTTAATGTTTAATACAAAGTTGAAACACTAATAAAAAAATCAACAAAATGTATTTGCATCTATTTTATAAAGAAAATTAAGCAACTAAACAAACAAAAACCACTACTCAATTCGTGCAAGATCTTTAAGACCAACATTTTAAAGGAATTCCACTTTTAATTGTTATAGATTACAAGTGTTAAAGCCAATTGAAGTGCTATTAAATTGACATTTTTTCTATTGAGATCTTTGTCTCATCCAGTACAATACCAAAAGCAAATAAACTAATTTGAAAGAGAACAGATTCGTGGGTTCTTGTCTTTATCATAAGAATGGGTAGCCAAACAAAAACAAAAATCCAAAATCTAACGCAGTTACAAAAAAAAAAAGACGACTTTCTAAAGTTAAAAATAAGTGATGAGATAAGAAGACCTAAAGGTTTGTCAACCAGAAATGAAATTTGAGTACTCAAATCAGCAAAAACTGTTTAAATGTTTGCAAGAAAATCATCTGCAATACAATAACTCCATCTGGGAACTTCCACTACATAGCCAGGTTGTATAAACATACTTTACTGACTGAAAACAAGATATAGCATATAGAATTTGCAAGCCAAATAATTTTGTCGGTCAACCTATGGCTGGAGGTTACTTTCTCTTATGAAAAAAAGGAGGTTGAATGACCTGAAGGTTAGAAGAACTATTCGCATTTTGAGAAGAGAAAAAATCTTCTCAAAACGTCAATTACACAATACAAAACTAGTGTGCATTTCATTTAATGGCGTGGTTCTCATTTCTTTGTTCCAGGAAAAATGAATTTAGAAATATACACAATTATAGACCATCTTTTGCTTGTTACACCTTTTCTATGAGGGCAATCTTGGATCCATAAACAAGATAATACATCAATTCATGCAAGTCATAAAACAAAACTCTTCTTCCAAACTATTAATATTAAAGCTTTGAAGTAGCTGGGCCAGATATTGTGGTGCAAAGCCAATTTTAGTTATCCTGCGAAAAGTAAGTCCCAGCATCAGGATGACCGAAAAGTAATAATTAGCAAGATTTTTACTTGTGAGAATAATAACTGAATTCCCATTAGAAAATCAAGACATTACCAGCTATTTCTAAAAAATGGTAACATAATACATGTATGCAATGTTCTTTTCACTAATTACTCCAATATTATTGTTTTAGGTGGCTATCCTATACCAAAAGGAGTTTCATGTCTTGTTCATATCCATAGTTTACACAGAGATGAGAGATGGTTTCCGAACCCAGAAAAGTTTGATCCCGACCGATTTCTTCCTGAAAACTGTACAAATCGGCACCCATTTGCATATATTCCTTTTTCTGCTGGTCCCAGAAATTGTATCGGTAAGTAACTTCAGTGAAGAAGGGAAGTAGTCTGGTTTATCCAATATAACGTGATAGGAGATCGTTCCTATAAGAAAAACTTGGACAAAGGAGATTCATGCAAGTAAAGAAGAATGAAAAAAAAATAAAAAAATTTAATTTTTTATAGAAGAAAATAACAAATAGTAATGGAAATACAGCTGTCTGATCAACTGGCAAAATAATGTCAGTATGATCTAGCTGCCCTTCTTCAGCTTAAAACTTATTAAAAAATAAGGGGGGGGAACCAACAATTGTTTAATTCAAATACTGACATTTCACTACACTTTCATTTGAAATTTGGTACATTTCGCTAAAACGAATACCAATAAAATGGCTTACTTGTAATAATACGCAAAATAAAATTTTATGAGTAGAGGAAATTAAGGTCAATACGGTAATTCAAAAATAGTAGTATAGGAAAAATTTTTCAACCAGGCCATTTCATTAAAATGTACTAAAAGTGTTAAATTCACTTTCTCTCTACTCTAATTAACATTTCATTTGGTTATCTTATTTTGTAAATATCGGTAAACTTGTAATGGGAAAGAATTTATTGGGACAAAATGGAATTGTGAGTGAAAAATGTTAATATGCTTTGCTTAGATATGATTAACAGAAAACTCTTTGATAAAAACGGCTGAATTTTCCATTGCTGTGATATCAGCTTGAAAGAAAGCTTTTTTAGATTTTAAATAATTAAGCTCATCAACTTTTCTTTTCCTACTGTTTTCCAAATTTTTTTGGTTCTCAATTTTTTATTGTTCTTCCAAATGAAGGATATATTTCTGCCTCAAAGAAGAGACGGACCTTTTCGTCTCTTTTGTACAGTTAATATCGTTAGAATCATTCGCATTCTCAAAAATGAGCCTCTGAGCAATATACGAATCTTCTCTTAAGTTTTTTCCCTCTAGTGATTTAACTACACTGAACCCTTGTAGATCCTCTAAAAAGAAATCAGATGGTCGGGAAAATAAAATTTCACCGGTTGAAAAAAGAATTTAGCTTTAAAAGGAAAATAAGAACTTTCTATGAACTACTGATGAAAAATAAGTACTTCTAAGGGCTTTTAAAAATGGCATGTTAAAATAATCACTTATAAGCACTTTTGAAGACCCGTGGGAACCCAGCACTAATGATGTCCCAATGCAAATGGCCTAATTGACAGTGGCAAAAAAAAAGAAAAGAGAGAAAGGTAAAGCAATGCAGCAAAGTTTTTCATAAAATCATTTTCCAATCTCAACCCAAAATATTGTTTTAAAAAATGAATTATAATAGAAAATTGTGAATTAATTTTTACTTATCAAAATTATTTTTTCACATATGGCTTTATTCAATCACAATTTCTTTACTCTTCAAAATGCGGACAACATAGTTAAAACTAACTGATAAGCTAAAAACCTTGGATATTTGAGACTTCCTCTCTCCTCTTCTTTTGCATTTCAGGGATATGCAAATGAAATTAAGTAAATTTATAGATAATCAACAGATTGTGCTGTTCTAAATTTCTCTGATAACACTATAAGAATTAAAGAAAACATAAATCACCGAGAAAAATAGTAATCATTCTGAAACCTTCAGTTATTCAAACATTTTATGGTAAAATAATCTGACTGATCTTATTCACATTTAATGTGGTCAAAGAAGGAACTATAAAACAAGAATTTTTCTTCTATCATCCTCTGAAATACTATACTAAAACTTAATAACAATTCAATGGCCTATGAATGATTCAATATATATTTCTACACATTTTAGAAAAACTTTTGTTTGAAATATACAAATTTACTACACAAAATAACAAGATCAAAACTAAATTCTGTTCAGTTAGATTAATATCTTTTCTGTATATCACCATATAAGAGACTATTTAACCAGGCATTATGATACATTACGTAGCTTTTGCTATAAAAAAAAAAGATCAATTTAAGTTATCATTGACTATAAAAGTCTTAACACTATTACGTTATAACCAAGAGTGTGATAAAATAAATCGCCCATTATTCTAAGTAATAATTTTTTTTTTTTTTTTAAATTAGGAAACTACTAAATTATAACTTTCTTTTCAGGTCAAAGATTTGCACAAATGGAAGAGAAAATCATTGTATCTACTGTTCTGCGACACTATACCCTTGAATCACTGGACCAGACAGACAAACTTCCACCAGCTCCAGAGCTCATCCTTAGGTCATCATTGCCAATTCGAATAAAAATAAGGCCAAGAGAAAAGCTGCTTTCCAAACAGAACTGACAAAGAAATCGATATTTAAGGAAATTCAAACTTGACTGCTTTTTGTTGCCAGTTTTGTCAAGTTACAAATAGAGATAATTTCTTGCTTGCAATTCAATACTATTAACACAGAGAGAGGAAAAACCCTCAGTGAGATTTTTAGTCTACTGTTTTTCTAATTGACTTGTTCTTGTTAACTAATAAATGAAAAGTTAAGAGTAGATATAATGTGATATTGTTGTAAACAACTGCAGTACAACAATCTGTCAATAAATTTTTCATCAAAAAATCAGTTGCTCGAAAAAAGGAAGGAACTATCAAGGTCGTAAAAATGAAATCATATTTCCCACCATACTAACAAGAAAATAATAATAATAAAAAAAAAATCAAGGAAATAAGAAGGTCCAGGATAGCTAGAATTAAAGCATCTCTATTCACAGCACAGCCATGTGTGGGGATTTGTCATCTGAATATCAAATATCTACAATAAGTATATTTCAGAAAATGGCTATATAAATAATGGAAAAAAAAATCCAAATATAAATAATATGGGAAGACAGTTGAATTGTCTATAGTAGCGGTTCCCAAACTGTTGGCCTCGATGGCGTATTAGTGTGCCGCGGAATGCTAGTCAAGAGTCGAAGTCGAGGAAGCTTCAAGAGTCGTCACTTGTATTTTTGCATTATAAACAATATATTTTTTAACTTTTACAGTAACCATAATAATTGCTGAAAAATACATGCATATAATATATAAATGTATTATGTTTGTAATTTTTTTACTTGTATATTTAGTTGGAAGGCCGCAAAATATTTTTTATACAACAAGTGGTTCGCACAATCAAAAAGGTTGGGAACATAATTCATTTGCCGACATATTCGTCAGTACAGATGGTAAATTATTGAATGTGAAAAATTACATCTTTCAATCCCCCCCCCCTAAGGATTTTTTCAGAAATTATGTATATGGTGGCAATGCCTTGAACCTGGATTCCTTTTACAAACAAAAGAAAGAGCAATTGCAATACATCAAAATCATATAGTTTGTCTTTGATCTCTTAGTCTGAGTTTCATATAAACTTCAGTCACTGGCAGTGGCGAATCTAGGATTCGGGTCTGGGGGGCCTGAGGTCATAAAAACTTTGTATCGTCGTGATGAATGTCAAACCTCAAGGCTAAAGTAAACCAAAACACTTTAACTTTACAGACTTGACTCACCTGACAATAACAATCATAAAAAACAGTACAATACTTTCAATAATTTAATAGAAATTACAATGAAATAACTAGCCAAAAAGTGTCTTTGACCGCGTCAAAGCTACAAGTACAAGTAGAATGACTACAAAATTATGAAAATTTTCGAGCCTGTCAAGCCAGAAAGATATGTTGAAACGTTATTATTTTCTAAAAAGAGGGAAATTAAGAAAAAGCAGTTGTAATGATGTTAAATAAAATCAAGAATTCTGACTTCACTCTGGGGGGGAGGGCTGTAGCCCGATAGCCTCCCCTGGATTCGCCACCGGTCACGACAATACGATAAGTTAACCCTAGTCATAATGCACATTAAAATGAACCACAAGTGGTATACGAGTGCAATAAATACTAACAATTGTCATAAATAATGACACTTGTTAGTATTTATAACACTAAATGATAATTTAATTAAACCATATAAAATTCTATAGTAAAAATGGCTTTTGGATGGGTTTTTTTTTCCTTCCGCCTTTTGTCTTTTTTTTTTTAAAAGCACTCATTATCACATGTTCCAAAGACCATACCACTATTCTCCCCCCCCCCTCCAGTGTTTACATAATACTAAAAAATAATGTACTGTAATTTTTTTAAAAACATTCTTAGAGGATAGAAATGATGAAGCAAAAAATTTTTCCTTTTGCTATAAAATATGACAACAATTGGAGCCATTTAATTTATTCGGCTGGAAAGTTACCCAAAAAGACCACTGTCATCAGTAAAAAACATGGGGAATCAGTCTGAAAAACTCATTTCCAATGTTTATTTATATGCTTCTTAACATCAAGTGCAAAATGTGCACCTCACATTCATTGATTTCAAAAAGGCTAAAGCACATAAGATGATAAAAAAAAGTAGAGAACTTAAAATGAAAAAAAAAATTAGTAAATGCTGAAATACAAATGCATACTTTCTTTATTTTCAAACTTGCATTCTATCTAGATAGTAAATATGTTACATCCACTTAAAAAAATGTTATTATGGTATATTTAATGAGAATGTGCTTTAAATACTGTGGTACAGAGAAGTGGTTTGTATTGAATAAAGTAACAAGTTTGAAAGCATACGATAGTCACATTTGAAATACCTTTGATGGCACATAAGAACAATGAAACAAATAATTTTAATTTTTTTTTTTTTTTTGCTTTAGGAAAAGGATAAAGTGAAGAAAAATTTTGGTATTAAATTAGTTATTACAAGAAAGATGTTTGAGAAAAAAGTGTTGAATGTTAACCTGAAATATATTTCTTTGGTGTTTAAATTAGACAATAACAATGTTTGTTGTGTATTCCAAGACAAAATTTTACGCTTTTGTAATACATTATGCATTTTCATAAAGATGTGGCAGTTATGTGAATTTCATGGTCTATAAAATTAAACTTCATAAAAAATCAAAAATTACAGAAACTTTAAAAACAATTTCAATTTCATATACTCCATAAGCGGACATCAACATTTTATAATTAAGGTAGTAAATAATTCCAATAAATTCAGAAGGCTGCTTCCTTCCCAGTTTAATCTAAAATAGCATGTACAAGACTTTTCTTTTTTCCCTCAAGCTAAATCAGCAAAGAAGTCATTCACAGGTTTGTTTAACTGTTTATGTTTCTGTTTTGTCTCTTTTACATCTTCATTCTTGAGATCTTCAATACCAGATAAATCCCAGAATTTTATTTTCTGGTCATGTGATGAGCTGGCAATGTATGCTGAATCATAACACAAACGCACTCTTTCTACTGAATATCCACCATGGCTTCCTAAAGAGCCCAGAAATCGATTAGGAAACAGCTGAACAGCTCGAACCTTGCCATCTTCACACCCAGTAACAATCACATCATCTGCAACAACAGCCATCGAGTCTACAGAGCCTGGATGGCCTGGGAATCTGTCACTAATATTTCCAAATTCACCCCAATTGAATATGTTCAGAGCCCCATCTGTAGAACCAACTACAGCTTTGGTACCACCTTTGAAAATGCCAGAACACAAGAGATCAGAATCCAATTCTTCTGACTGCATTTCAAGCTTTTTGGCTCTGACATTATAAACAGAAAGTATTCCATCGCCAGAAGTTGCTAGCATAAGCTTTTTCTCTTTATTTATCACTAAACTACTAACATAATCCTCACAATCTTCAAAACATTCAATAGGTGCCTGCATTCTGAAATCCCATAAAATGACTTGGCCGTCATCTTCTCCAGATGCCAGAAGATAATTATCGATAGGCAATATTGAATACAAAGGGGATCCACCATCTCGTGCAAACTTTCGGAACACAGAGTTCGTTTCCAGGTCCACTACACAAATTGTAGTATCTTGTGCACCAGTAAAGAGGTGTTCACCAGAGGCAGAAAAATGCACCGCCCTGCATGGCTTTTTATGGTGGTCAAAAGTTTGTAATTCCATGTTTTTCACATCTCCAACACCATATGAATGCAAAGTAATAGCCCCGTCAATCAGGCCGGCTGCAATAAGGTTTCTCTTAGGATGACAAGCAATGTCTACAATGCTGACATTGAATTTTATACTTTCAGGAACTTCAGTTTTCTGTTCTATTTCTCCAGAGGTATCCTCATTCTCCAATGCCAATTCTTCACGGTCCGATTCAGAACCTGATGCCTCAAAGAATGAGTCGCCTTCACTACTAGATGACATTTTTCTGAAATAACAAAAAGAGTTTTACACTTTAAAAAAAAATGGCAAAGTAAATTACTTGAACAGCTTGAAAAAGAGATAAGAAAGAGCATTTTTTGAATACAGGGTGTTGTAAAAAATGTATCCACCCAGTGGCAGAATACTTTTCAACAGTCTGCAGCGGAGGTTGGGTCTCTTAAAAATAGTCTGCAGAATAGTGCACGATTATAAATATTTTGCTTTCTTTTTTTAAATACTTATAGTATCAACTTACAACTATTGAAATACGACAAATATAAATTAAAAACCATATAACATCTTTATTATTGGTATAATATAATAGTATAAATTAATAAACAAAAGCATTTGAAGATTAATCTTTTCTTTGGGAAGATAATTAATAATAATGAAGTATCAAGTTGTTTCAGAAGTAATATTAAGTATACTACACAAATACTTATGCAGAAAATTATATTTGGGAACTTTTCCGTTTTAGACACAACACTTGGTGTCTGTTTTGGTGATTTTTTTCAAAACAATACATTACTAGATCGTATAAATGAAATATTTTTCAATATGTTAAGATGTTATTTAAAAATGTATGCCTTCTGTTTATTGTAAAAAAAAAAATATGTTTGTTAAAAAAAAATGTCTTTCTTGTATGTTTTTAATTTAAAATGCAATAAATAAGTGCTTTTTTTACGAAACAAAAACCTTGAAACTTATTAGCATGTTTATCCCGATATGCATTTTAATGGTTTGTATGCAAACTGATAAATTGTTCTGCAACTATGCATATATAAGATTTCATAGTATCATTGTTTATTATTTAAAACAAGGAAGAATAGAGCTGTCGTCCTCTAAAATTCTTCATACAACTTTTGATTTTATGGAATTTTGCATTTGCACATTTTGAAAATGTGAATAATAATGAATTTCATATTTCTTAACTAATGCTTAGAACGTTTAAAATTGGGGCAATCTTGGCTTAAACTCTTTTCCTCGCCTTTATCAATTTCAGAATTTGTTCTTTTTCACTCCCGTTTTAAAGAAATGATTGAATTGCAGACGTAGAGATCGATCGAAACTTCGGAGATTTATTTTCATGCTGGCGTAAATATTGCTGCTTTAAGTTTTTTCGTAATGATGTAGCATGGCAATCAAAACAACGAATTTTATCTACATAGGCAGCCATCTCTAAGTAAAAACCACGTGTTATTTCCAGAAACCAAAAGTTCAGTGCCAGAAATGAAACGCGTAGAAAACATCGGCCGTGACCAATACCGATACGAGGCACTTAGCGTACTTCAAGGTCAAATCGCAGTCACTATGTCAACTAGGGAAGCCCATATCAGCATAGGGAAGAAAGAAGGGGGGAAACGATAATTTCGGGAGGGCGAGAGGATTGCATATTTTAGCAATGTGCGTTATATAATAATTTTTAAGTTCCTTTGAAAGTGTGATTAATAACTTTGATATTTTTCATGATGGGATTTATTTTATGAGCACATGATAAACTTTATTACAAAATAGTCTGCAGACACTGTCCAAAATCTGCGACGTACGACGGAGCGTCGCGGTGATTCTGCCACTGGGTGTATCCATAATTTGAATAGCTGTTATATAAACAATTTCAAAATATTGCTCACTGGCTGCAATACTGGCATAACTTTAAAATACAAATTCAGAGTTATGAGCATTCTCAACATTATAAAATCATCTTTTTTCAAGAATAACAGAATTCATATGAATCTTTTAGTAATACGTAATCCCTCAATTAAATGAGAGATTCCTGCATTTCAATGACAGAATTTCCACTCTTATTGAGTAAAAAATTCTAGGACTTTTCCAGGGCCTTGACGTAAATTTAGGTTCCTCCATAGTGGTCTAATGGGATGTCGGGAAAGGAAATAATTATGACGCTTTTCGTGGTAAAGTTAAATGCTTATAGCTCCACAACCAAATAACATAGAGTTGGTTTTAGTTTCATTTAACAGAGAAAGGTGGAAGTTGAAGATTTTGGAATTACGGTTTAGTCACAGTCGAGTTGCAAAGTTGGTGAAAATCACGAAGAATTTTGATGACGCCACAGCGACCGATGCATGTGCACGCAGTGACCAACCTAGCTTCCTGCGCTTTCTCATATATACCTAACTGTCTGGCAGACTCAGTTGCTTGCTGCAGTTGGTTGTGAGTGGTATATTAACTGGATTTTCCAAATTTTGTTTTGTAGAAATTTCTAGAAACTGCCAAAATGAGTCAGCAAAGTGATTTGTTGAAGCGGAGACAAAATCAAGCTGCTGCTCAACGTCAAATAAGTGAGGAAGAGAAGAATGAATCAGTCACATAAATTGAAAGATGAAAAATTTCTTAGCTATAATTTACTATAATCATTTTATTTAAAAATAAGGTTTGGGGAATTTTGTCCAAAGGTTGCCTAGTTGGGCCACAAATGGTTGCCTATATTGGACCATTTAAATCAATGATATTATTACCTTAAAGTACAGGAATACCTCAGGATATTTATAATTATTAGTATGTAGTCCTTATAAATTAGAATAAGTCAAAGTAAGAAAACAATAAAAGGTACTAAAGCCACCAAATGTTGGATAAAAAAAAAAGACTGAAAACTTAGGATACGTATCAACTGTGAGGAAACAGAAGAGCAAGTCATACAGTGTATCAGAAGCCATATTGAGGTTCAAATGCATTGTGCGCTGGTGTGAGTTTGAGAATCAAAAAATGTGTTTGCTTTAATTGTGTTTAACCAATGGTCCAATCTAGGTAACCGGTTTCCTTGACTGGACCTATGACACATGGTTTAAAGCTGCCTTTTTCCTTATTTGAAGTATATTACATAAAAAGTTAATTACTCTATTCTAAAGATAAATAAACTACAAAAAATTCTACTACTTGTTTCTCATTTAAATTTTTTCTCCACCATTGTATTTTTTTTAAAAAAATTGTCCAAGAGGTCCAAATTCAGTGACTCTCCCTTATATTCAGATCAACTGACATGCAAGATTACAGCGTTCCACATGTATCGAACGCATCCTTCTTTGGGGATAGCAGATTAAGGAAGGGTAATCCGCATCATATGGCTACTCTGAAAGTTACCGTATAAACAGATTTGATTGAAGGTGCAAAATCACCATAACACTTAACAAGCTTAGGCTTTGGTTTCCTGAGATGTTTTCTCTTTCAAAAAATAAAGTTGCATCACTAGAATTTCTGTCTTTCAGAAATCACAGTTCTAAATCAATTCAAATAGCAGCAAACACAGCCTAATAGATATATCTAAATGAAAGTTTCTGTACACCATTCAAGAGTTAGCAGCAACTAAAAATAGACCTGATGCAGTCTAGTGCGGTCATAATTACCATTGTCAAAGCTTTCCAGAACCTTTTTTTTCTGTTTAGTTTTGTCTTTACCATTTGCAGCTGCTGTCTGCTCCGCAACAGAATGACACATGTCAGCGTTCGCTCGTTTCAGTACACAAGTACTGACTGACACGTTTAGATGCAAGTCGGCACGGGTTGCCGTGGTTCAAATTACATGAAATTTTATTTCCAATTGTTTTGACATAAAAGGAAAAAATTAAGAGGGTATGCGGAGAAAAAAACGACTTTAATTTTTTTGGGACACCCTAATATATATATATATATATTATTTTTTATATTTAATTATCTTAATTTAAATCTATAATATTTAATAATTATGTATTCAATTTAATTTTTTAATATATAATTTTTCCACACGTTTAAAATAACGAAATTATGATTAAGGTTATTTGATTTTAAATTCCAGAAGTTAAATATTTCATATATGGTTTTAGCGACAAAGTACAAAGGAGAAATGCTGCCCAATGGTAGGGCATCTGTTGAAAGAGCCAGGAACCTTTAAAACAAACTTCTTTGGATGATTTAGAGTTTAGTAATTTGTACTGGTAATGTTTAAGTAATTTGTAACTAAACTGGTACCATTAAAGATACATTTTTGAATTATAATTAATTCAAAAATCATTTTGTTAGATAGTATTTTTTGAAAAGATTGCGAAAAGACGCCTAAATCTTGCTTAATTTTTAAGTAACTGAAATTTTAATTTACTTTTGGATGAAAGACTTAGAATGAAATTTAAATATTCAACTCGTTTATATTTGTTGTTTCTTAAAAACACTTCATGGCTATTTTTTTTAAGAATATTAATTTCCATCAAAATAAAATACTTTTGAAAAATAATTTTCTAAAATGTTTTTATTTTAAGCATACTATAATGATATATGTAATTACATCTAAAAACAGGCTTAAAAAATTATCAAAGTGTAATTTTCTAATATCGTTAAATCGTGATATAAAGCTGGTTATATATCACGATGTAAGATTTTCAACATCGCCCAGTCGTAATAGACATAAGATACTAATTTATAGATAATAACTTAAGTAACTATTAATTTCCCCTGATTTTTAGATATTTTATCGAATTTCCTTTACTTTTCCAGATAGATAAAATTCCCCGACTTCCAGGTTCTGTCGCCACCCTGTTATCTGGCTATATTGCAAGGAAAATTGGCAAGAAACAGGCGAGTACCGTAAACTCCACATTTACCTGGAAGGTTTTCATCTATTGTGCTATCTGAACCAGAAATTAACAAAATCCAGAGACATGAAGCTACCAAACATCAGACAAAAAATTCAATTCTGCTTTTCTAGCTGAATTTTTATTTTAGTCACTTTCGGAATTCACTAGTATTTATTAAAATTTGTGAATTTTCAGCATTTATAGCAAATAAAGCTTAAAACGCTTCACAATCAAGTGTTATTCTGAAGATTGGAAAATAAGTGCCAGGAAGCTGTGTAATGATTCAGTGGACTGAATGTCAAAACTATACAGCACCTTCATTTCATAATATGCATGTAATTTCATACTTCTTACTCTCGTTTGTAAAAATCTAATAAAAATAAAAAGACAAGTACAGAGCGATTATCAAAGTAAGCCTACAATTAATATTATTGCAAATAACTTCGACGTGGAATTCTTGCAATGATCAGAAAGAAAAACATCATAATAAAAAGTATTCTTACCTAATTGAAATATCTTGAATGACGATGAAAGTTATAAAGATTTTTATGGAAAAACCGGCGCAACGCAAACATACAAATTCAATACACCAAGATCAACTACGCATGGATTTTGGATTCGTTTCCAAACAATAGTAGAATACTCTATTCAGTTCAGTTCTTTTCACAGAGAATTTTCTTCACAAGAATAAAAATTCAGTGGCGTATTGTGCAGGAGCACATTAATTTAAAATGAAGGATAAGAAACAACTGGAGACAAATTAAAATCCATCTAAAATAGAAACTGATATCAAAAGAGCAATTATATATGTTTAGTGTACCAGATTTAAACTTTTGTGTAACATTTTATTATGTGGTTGTTTAATTGTGGTTATTTTTTTATGTGGTTTGTTATTTTATTCATTTTGTTGAAACGTTTTGCAATCAACTTGACCCAGCATTTTATTTGAAGGATTGCCGTATTTTAAACTGCCAAATGATATGCTTTTCCAAACTACTTCTATTTCGATAAAATGAAAATGAGTGCTTCTTTGTCTGAAAAGTATGTTACATTAACTTCAAGCTCCGCTAATAAACGAACCATATATTATATACATGAAATATAATTTCAACATTTCCAAAAATTGAGAAGCAGGAAAGAAGATGAAAATATGAGTTGAGTTTCTATCAAGTTCTTGCATAAAGTTTTGATTAGTGCTGCCATCTTTAACGAGCTGCCACAAATGAATTATCATGAGAATAGCGGAACTCCGTTACCGTGATTGTCAGGTTATTTAGTTCGATCAAAAGCTACATATAACGAATAAGAATAAAATAATGAATATTTTCGATTTCAAATGAATATGTGCATTTTTATACCTTTTAACTTATAAATGGACAGAAACGCATTTGTAAGATGTTTCCATCAAGAAAGTCAGTTTATTTCTATGATGGTAACCCAGATAGCAATATTAGTTTGCAGCAAGCTTGCCACATATTTGTCATGACAAGAGTGCAAGTTTGCCACAAATTTGCCATGACAAGAGTGCAAGCTTGCCACAAGCTTGCCGTGCAAACTTATTGCAAATTATAGCAAAGGCAGAGTACGAACACAACCCAGGATAGAAATCGCGACCTACCGGTTGGGAACCTGACATCTATACCACTCGGCCAGCTCGGCTACGAGAGGAGAAGATAGATTTCGCTAATACATCGTTTGATTCGATTTGTATACGATTTATTTTTAACTATTTTCTGGATTTCATTATTTTTTTGAGTTGAGAATATGATTTGAAGCCAAACAGAGAACGATTTTCGCTAATAACTACATTTTGCTAGTAGAATAAATTATGAAATTAGAGTTCAAAAGTAATTACTTTAAAATGGGACAAAATGTCTAGTTATTATTGTTCAACAAACACTGACTGTTTTTTAGATTTAATTTTGTTTATAAACGTTAAAATTTCAACATTAAGAAAAAGGCGATATAGTTTTCTTTAAAGTGAGAGTGATATATTTAGTAAAAAGAGGGAAAATGTTTCAAAATTTTTTTTTATAAAAAAGTTATTTTTTCACAAATTATCATTGATTTATTGAATTAATAAAAAAAGAATTACGGTCCAGGAGATGCTATTAAAAATCGGATGTTTTTTAAAACAAAGATAATTATCTCTTTATTGTGCTATCTTTACAGGAAGCTTGTTTTGCAAAATTGCAGCAAGTTTGATTTGCAAAGGAGGTGGCGCTATTTGTCACATCGAACTTGCTACAAGTTCGATTCAAGTTTGACGCGTCAAATTTTGCCATGACAAGGCAAAATCAAACTTGCTGCAAACTTACGTGCTATCTGGGAAATAATAGATATAGAAATATGTTATAAATATAATAATCCACATCAGGGCCGGCCCAAACAAAAGCGGGGCCTGGTTCAAAGTTCATTTGCGGGGCCTTGCAACAAAATTCGTATAACAAAATAATAATTTATTGCATTTTGGTAATTATTATTAGATTGGACCCAGATAGCAATTTTAGTTTGCAGCAAATTTGCAAGCTTACAACAAATTTGTCACAACGAGAGTGCAAGTGTGAAACAAGCTTGCAGCAAGTTAACGCAAGCTTCGAAGTCACCATGGGACGAACTGCAGCAGACTTGCACTGCAAACTCATTGCAAATTATAGCAAAAGCAGAGTACGAACACAACCCAGGATAGAAATCGCGACCTACCGGTTGGGAACCTGACATCTATACCACTCGGCCAGCTCGGCTACGAGAGGCGAAGATAGATTTCGCTAATACATCGTTCGATTCGTTTCGTATGCGATTTATTTTAAACTATTTTTTTGATTTCATTAATTTTTTGAGTTGAGAATATGATTTGAAGTCAATGAGAGAGCGATTTTCGCTAATAATTACGGTTTGCTAGTAGAATAAATTATGAAATTAGAGTTCAAAAGTAATTACTTTAAAATGGGACAAAATGTATAAATTATTATTTTTCAACAAACATTGACTCTTTTTAGGTTTAATTTTGTTTATAAATGTTAAAATTTCAACATTAAGAAAAAGGCGATATAGTTTTCTTTAAAGTAAAAACTTTTAGTAAAAAGATGGAAAATGTTTCAAAATTTTTTTTATAAAAAAAGTTAGTTTTTTTTAACAAAATATCATTGATTTATTGAATTAATGAAAAGAAGGACGGTCTAGGAGATGCTATTAAAATCGGGTGTTTTTTTTTAAACAGAGACAAATACCCACGTAGCACATGATATTGTCTTGTATCATAAAATTCGAAAAAGTAATATTGTACAATATTTTTCCCAATATTGAAACAGTGTAAAATGTAAGACTTTTTCAATACTGTACAATGTTTTTTTCATAATATTGGATAACGTCATATAATATTGTATAATATTATAAAGTATTAAATAATATTGTACTATACTGAATAATATTATATAATATAATAATATAGTGAATATTTTAAAAATACATCTTTGAAGCATGGAAAAATATTATTCACTTAATTCCAATTAATTGAACTTAGGGGTATTACTTCGCGATATTTTTAACACCTCCACTTAGAGCGAATTTTGAATCCGGGACCTTCTACATACCAACCAGGCACCTTACCATTGAGCCAGAGAGACTTGCAGTAGAGGATGTAAATGATGAAAATAAAATGTAGTTACAGAGTTTGTATTTCTACGAAATTTTATGCACATTCACAATAAATTTTGAATAGTCTTTTTAATTAAAAATTATCTTTTATCGTTACAATTTTCGAGTTCAAAATGAAGTTAGAAGTCAAAGAGGAAGCAAGTTTAGCTCTTTTATATCTAAGTTTGCTAATTTAATAAATTAAGGCAATAAAGGTTTAAAAGTAATTATAATAATATGTTTGAAAGGTTTTACAATAATTTTGAAATTTATTTATTCCTCTTTCAATGTATTAAGAGACGCCATTTATATTTAGAGTATTGATTGAAAATCAAATACGCAACAAAAAATCACGTGCATATTTTTACGATGAGAATAACACTCAATTTTTTTTCGCAGAACAAATAGATAATACAAATGTGAGAGCTGTTTTATGGTTAACTTCATTAGCTGAATCCGGCCCGCCTTTTATATAGAGTAAAACAAAATGACTATGTAAACATTATTATTCAAATGAACATTTTTTAAAATACTTTTTCACAAATATCATTCAATACTGTTTAATAAAGCGTTATTGTATTTTCATGCTGCTATCTGTCGAGCATAAGAATAACTTCACATTAAAATATTGATCAATGCAGATTAATGTAAAAATCAAAATATCATGTGCATTGTATTGTATAGTATGATATAATATTCAGCATCTTAAAGAATAATTGTAATAAAATTGAAGAATAATTGTAAATAATTGTATTTTTAGTAATAAAACCTCCAATCGAGTGATATCCTTAGTTAAAATGAATATTTTTATAAATAAACGCTGTTTTTATATTATTTGTGAAAATTTAGCATCTCGGAAATACTGATACATACAATACAATACTTTATTACAGTATTCGGTGTTCATAATATTGTATAACATTGTGCAAATATTATATAATATTTCTGTGCTACCTGGGTATAATTATCTCTTTGTACTATCTTTGCATAAGCTTGTTTTGCAAATTTGCATTGCAAAGGAGGTGGCACTCTTTTTCACGGTGAACTTGCAGCAGACTTGCAATGCAAGGAAGGTGGCGCTAGTTGTCACGGCGAATTTGCTACAAGTTCTGGGGAAAAGCACTTAATTAATAAATGATAATTTAATTAATAATTTATACATAAGGAATAAAAGAAATATAATTTTAAAAATAATTTTTTGATAATTAAAATAATCTTTAAATTTAATATGACCAGCATACAAACTTTAATGCTAAAATCGTTAAAAACATTATCCAACCCGAAATCAATAATGAATTTAAGTTAATAATAGTTATTAATAAGTCAAAAATAATTATGAAAAGGAAAAAATTTAACCCTTCAGAAGTCGCGCATATGTAAGAGGTACTTGTATCGTGCATCGTATTATATATTTATATCGTGTTATTTTACAAAAATGAATGCAACTTTTATTTATGTAATTTGTATTTAATAGCTCCATACTAAATAAACATTATATAAATAAAAATTGCACTTGAATTTATAAAAGAACGATATGAGCAAATAATACGATGCACAATATAAGTATCTCCTACAATACGCGTGACTGTTGGAAGGTTAAATAATCCAAATATTCAATAGTTTGTATAGTAGTGTTATATTATACAAACAATAGTTCGCATTATATTGGATTTCGATTAAACATGCACTTTTCTAGCTTTCATGGAAGAATATTCATCAATTTCTCCATCGAATTAATTTGATCAGAAGTGTATTTTTCGATGCTACAAAATGCAAGATCACTTAGGCCATCTTCCATGGTTGCTCGAGAAAATGACAATATTAATATCAGTTTACTGAATGAGCGTTTACAGCTAGCAACTGATAATGAAATTCTTAAAAGTGTCAATTATCAAAAGTGCATTTCTCAGATTTGGGAAAATATCCTCACCGTAAGATAGTATAAATTTTAAAACCTCCATAGCAAATTTGAACAAAAGAAATGTTAAATATTTTTACACTTTTTGATTCAAGTATGAAAGAACACAATTTTTTGTGTGGTTCCATTATTGTAGAAAGAGGACAGAAACGTACTGAATATTCAATAATAAATGTGAATTACTGTAAATATATTTCAGAGAGATAGAAAAGTATAAACTCAGATAAATTTAGAAGTAACTTTAAATAATGCAGATGTTGCTCAGTCATTGGAACTGAAGAGGATTCGATTATTTGATGTAAGTGCAAATTAAATAATTTGACATTCACATTTTGAAACAGCTATTTGAATATGATAACTGAATTCAAGCATTACTTTTTAAATAAAGAAAAATCTTCAATTATTTTTTGCGAACACATGTTGTAGAATTGTGTGCTGTTTTCCTGCTTTTGTGAGGGAATATTAAACACTGTTCAGTTTGAAAACTTTCAGTGCTAAAATTAGAATTATAAAATAAGAAAATAGGTTCAATTAGAGTTTCAAAACATGAAAGTTCTAGAAACTTTAAATAATTTTTAACCATGCAGTCAATTAAGAGTGAAAGTCCCTCCCGCCCTTTCAATTTTTCTGTCGATTTACGATTACAGTATTGAAATAAAATTTCATACCGTATGAATGAGATTTTATTTTAACTTAGATTATGAAATGAATTCTTAAAAGTTGAGCTCATTATTTCTTCATATTTAATAACAAATAGACAAAAAAGACAAAACTTCAAAAGAGAATCACCTGATCACAAACATCTACAATTATTCACAACCTACTGATAGTTTCGGTTTTAAAATATTTTAATTGAATCAATCTTCAAAATGCTTCATATATTTTAAAACTTATCCAAATGATTTTAATATGTTGTTTGTCAAAATAATAAAAAGATTTCAAATAAGTAACATTTTATAATGAAAACTGCACAATGTAAAAGAGTAGAAAACACCAATTGTCGTTTGTTAATAAAAAAAAATCTTTTATCTGAAATGTATTCAATAATAACAAATAGCAAAAATATTGTACTACAAAAACAAAGGGGAAACTATATTGCTTTTTAAATTGATAACCTATTATAATATTAAAATTTTCTTTTTGGAAATATAAAAAGAAATGTTGTTTAAAGAATAACCAATGAAAAAAGAGATAAAAAATAGCATACCTAAAATTTGTCTGCAAGAACAAAAGTAGAATATTTTATTTTGCTGTATTCACTGTAATGCGAACGAACTATTCAATTGAAAATTAAGCTTCCAAGAAGATTCATTGTGTTGTCTGTAGTGTTTCACACAGTCCAAATAATAGAGGACATTTTCACATTTTAGAACGACGACGAAGAACGAGGAAAACGACTTACACCGCAGCTTTGTGTCGTATGAACGAAGCCCCTTCAACAAATACGAATGAATCGGGACTGTGGTGAATTAAAAAAGTAAAAAAAAAAAAAATAAACGGCGTATAAATAAGAAACGTATAGACGAAACCTTTTCTTTGTTTAGGCTGACACTTTTAAAATTAAGCTTCAAAACTGGAATAGCATCTGTAAGTTCAAAGCGTATGCCAAGAATACAGAAAGCAACAAAAATAAATATACATTTAAGAAAAGATTCGACTAGAAAACTGCTACAATCTTTCAGTCCTCCCGCTGGTTTGGTGCTGAAGTTTGGAGAGGGAGATGCCAGCTCAAATCTCGTCGTAAAACCTACTTGAGTTCAATTTGAGTATGTTTGAGTACGTGGTCCTTGTAAATCAAATGAAAGCACAAAATTAAATTGCCCTGAAAATACCGCAATAATATTTTGGGCCGCCCAAAGTTGTTGAGTGAGTCTATCATTGACTCATTTAGTTCAAAAACAGGTATAGATTAATAGGTATATAATTAATAGCTACAATGCAATTTTAGAGTAAATATCATATACTTTATCATTCACCCATATAGCTTGTTGCGTTTTTGAGTTATGATGTTTACACGTGCAGTGACAGACACATCGTCAGCCAGACTCAAGAGGTTTGGTGCAAAATGCTAAACAAACCTACAATCAGTGGCGGATTGGGTCTGAAAATTGTGATTGCCTTGAGTCAGAAGGGGGCCTATCGTATCGGCAACGCAAGGAAGTACATGGTACTTAAAATTTATTTTGTAATTTTATTCTTTCTTGAAATCCGCAATAAATTCCCTACATATTAGATAGCATTGTTATAAAATTGACCTCTGCAGTCTTGTTTGCCGTTGTTAACGTGCGGAACCCAACCCAACCGGGTGTACCAGAATAGACCCCATAGTGGCAGACAGGAATATAGTAGAGTCTCGATAATTCGAGTTGGACGGGACTGGGCCTACCTCGAACTATCGAAAACTCGAATTATCGAAATCATAAAATTTAATTAACAAATAAATAAATGGAAATAAAAGCAATTTTTAAACTTCAGTGTAGTATATTTAAATGAAAAATGTACTTGCATATTATTACATCACTGCTGATAGCAACAAGTTAATTATTCTTAAAATAATTGTTTTTGTTGAAACACATTGCTCCTATATATCGATCTTATATATATCCAGTTTTCTTAGGGAGGGGGCATTTCTGCAGGTGGCTTCGGGATGCGCAGTAGACAACAATAAAAACCAGATGCAGTAATTCTTTCACGTGTTGTGTATGTGTTGGTCATTATTTGGAAGCTAAACTGATTTTTTTTCACTGACTCGGATTTATGGAAACCTCGAACAATCGAGACTCAAGTGCTAACCTCGGATAATAATATAAATACAGTTATCTTGAAAAATGTATTATACGTATTATTTTGAATAATTTCTTAACAAATTGTTCTAAGTATTGGTAAATTTTGGTTTCTCTATAGTTCTTGTTGTATTTTTTTAAAAATTTCTGTTGAAGCAATTACTTTTTGCTGCTGCGTTTGCACGCAAAAACGTCTATTGTTTTCATTATTTTTCATTTTATCATTGTTTTCTTTTAATTTGTTTTCTTTTAATTTAAATTTCTTTTATTTATTATACGTATCAGAGTTAGAAATAAATTTAATATCAGTAAAGAAAGCCACAGAAAATGGATGTAGCGTAATATTTGATAAAAATAAATCCAAAGTTATGAAAGGCAATAATATATGTTTAGAAGGAAAAATAAATAACTCCCTTTATGAGGTCGTTTTAGGTAACTCTCGAACAAAAATATCTGCTCAATTGGCATTTCATTGTGACAATAAAAACCGTAATTGATAACCGTAAACTACTTGTGAAAACTATAAAAAAATCAAAACCAACTGATTTGCCATACCCCAAAATAGCTGAATACAGGGCAAAAAAACCTCTCTAGCTCGTACATTCTGACTTCTGTGGTCCAATAGAAAATGGGTGGGAATTATTTGCATTTTAATTTGGATCAAATTCACTTTGATAAAAATAATTTGTAATAATGTGTAAATCTTTAGGGAAAATACTATTGACTCAGAGTTTTATTTACGAGTGTTTTTAGATGTAAAAATGTGTCCTGCGTGAACGGTACCGTCCCCGTCTGTTAATTATAATTAGGGAGTGTCGAGATAAACGCAATTTAAGGTATCCGACTGGTTTAAAATCGTCGTTTTTGATGAAATTATCACACAAATTTTTATGACTTAATTTTGCATCACATAATCATTCAACAGGTAGGAGTCATAAAGAAATAAACATCTCAGCAGTGCAAATATCTCCTAGATAACGTTAAGACAACCTATCTGAAACAGTAACAAGAAATTGACTCTTGACACGAATGAAGAAAGACTCTAGATTTAAAAATTAATTTATTTAATCTAGGTTACAATATAACTGTGCGCACATCACTTTGTCATACGGTAAATTGAAAATGGCATTTTAGCTCATAACTTCTAAAAAATTGTAGCTATCAAAAAAGTTTCAATAAAAAATTGTTTATTATAAAGAGGCAATAATTCCCCTATTTTGAGTTTCCATTCTATCTTCAATCGTAAAGGAATTATGGGAAAATGAAATTTCCAGCCCCCCACCATTTCCACCCCCATTTAGCTGGTTAGCCCATCTACAAACTCGGTCGATATTTTAACCGACCTTACAGCATATCCCTCGTCAGTTAAAATCTAATCAAAATTACTCTACTTATCGTGTTCACAAGATAACATCGGCAAAAGCGTTATATACTATATACGTCTCTACTAATAATAAGAAAAAGAACATTTCTCCCTCTATTCTTATAAGGATTAGAGCTACAAGAATGAAAGCGGGTGGAAGAGACTGCAAATGGCGAGAGCTTTCCGACAAGGGGTAACATGCATAGGTTACGACGTACTTTAAGTTAGGGGGAGTGGAGGGGAAGGGTGGGAAAATCACTTTTCAGCTCATAACTTCTAAGAAATTGTAGGTATCGAAAAAGTTTAAATGCAAACATTGTTTGTTATGATAAGGAAATAATTCGCCTGACTTGAATTTTCTTTCTATTTTCAATCGTAAGGGAATTATGAGAAAATGAAAATTTCCACCCCCTTTGAGCTGGATAGCCCATCTACGAACTCGACCGAGATTTTTACTATCCTTACAACATATCCCAGGCTGGTTAAATTTAGATCAAAATTACTCCAGTTATCGCGTTCACAAGATAACATGGGAAAAAGCGTTATATATATATATATATAAATATAAATATATATATATATATATACGGTGGTTTGGGGTTCTAGGGCTCATGATCGGTGAAGATCTGCAGAAATTTTTCGAAAGTCGTGTCATGAGAACCATTGCAATAGGTAGACTTCCTAAAAGGAATCTACCTAAAAATCTGCCCGGAATCTCCGATCTTTAAATGAAATTCCTTAAAACCATAGAAAGAAAAAGTGCCGTTGAGAATTTCCTACTAGGAAATTTTCGCACATAAGTCAAGATTTTAGTTTCATTTCAAGTACGAAGCATTGAGTTATAGGAGGGATATTTTGAGGAAGACCCCTTAACCTTCCAACGGGCGCGCGTATGTAGGTGATACTTATATCGTGCATCGTATTACATATATGTATATATATATAACATTCTTTTATATATTTAAGTGTAATCTTTATTTATACAATCTGTGTTCAGTATGGAAGTAATAAATACAGATAACATAAGTAAAAGTTGCATTGATTTTTGTGAAAGAACACGATATAACCTTTTAAGATCCAAAGGAATAATTTTGATCAATTTTCATTAAATTCGAGATTAATATTCTTGATAGAATTATATAACTCTATATAAATTAACTTATAAATTTATATTAATGAATATAATTCATACATAAATTAATTAATATAATAAAATAAATAAATAAAATTAATTAATATACTTAATAAATTAATTAATGAATATAAATATCAAATATAATTAATTATACATAAATAATAGGAGAAGGCATGGAACCAAAGAATTGGACAGCGGGATTTACGGGCTTTGAATGGAAATAAACCTTTATATTAAATAAAACTCAAATGTCCATTTAAATGGTCGCGGGGTCTCGAGAGGATAATATATGTGATATGATGCACGATATGGTCGAGATTTTTTGTTTTGTTTATTTGCAATCAATTGTGGTAACTACGTAATTCCGGTGTAATGCTAAGTTAATGGGGTCTATTTTGGTACCCCGGTTGGGTTGGGAGTAGGGTTGGGTTCCGTTGTTAACGTGCGGAACCCAACCCAACACCCAACACAACCGGGGGTACCAGAATAGACCACAATGAAATCGTCAAAGCGGAATTCCAAGATTTTATGGAAGTAAACAAAACAGAAAACTCGCCCATAAGTATCTCCTACATACGCGTGAGTGCTGGAAGATTCATTTTGAAGAGCTGCGAAATGACGAAGAATAAAATAAGAGTTGGTTTTCCCCACTTTCGAATCCTGCACACCAATATGAGAACGTTTGATCCCCTAAATAGGATTGCACAAGCAGAAGGTCACATTGTATCTTGGGTGGAATCGGATTGATTGTCCTCCGATTCTTAATCGAAACCTTATCACCAAGACATCATAATTGAAAAATTCTCTTGAAAAAAAAAGAATTAAAAAGCTTCCGGTGTTTTCTGAAAATTCCGTATTAACAAAACGCCATTTTGAGAATTTTTGCAGTAGTTACGTTAAAAATATTCTTTTATTTTATTTGAAGCTGCATTCCCACTTTGCTTGGACATTTTCCTACGTAATTTCTTTGTATCACGTGACGTTCTGATATATAAGCAATGTCAACACTAGTTCATTTCCAGCTATTAGCTTGATTTTGCTCTGTGCTTGTCTCGTGATTTTCGCTGGTCTTAATATTGTGTGCTTATTGTTGATAAATTTTGTATATTGTTAATTGATTTGTTGTTTAATTTATTTTGCTTAGTTACACGAGAAGTGTGCCTCTTTTGATTTAAAAACGAATCAAATTTAAATCTTTTTTTTCCCATTATCTATTTCGGACCTTCAAATTTTCATTTAAAGGTAAGCATCCGTTTTCATAATTATAGTATTTTAAAATAATGTATTCAGCTGCTGGAGAGCTGAAACTTATTACGACTATTATTGTTTCATGATGATTATTTTAAGTCTTGATTGAGTACTTTAATTTTATTTTTAAGCCATGCAGTCTTTAGGATTTAAGCATGAAACCAGACTGATTACTCACTGGAAACTTTTTCGTTAGACGGTTGAGCGAGTGAGAATCGCTACAGTGGTGTTTTTTTCACTTTGCAAAAAATTTGTCATAAATATTCAACACTGGCTTCATGCTTTAATATTTCGGCTCTTAAAATTTTTAATTGAATAAAAAGTATATTACGTAAAAGTATCTTACGGCGAATTTGCATTAGTTTCTTCAATGTGTACAAAATCATGCATGCTGAAAGGTACTTCTTTGTTTTTAGCATGTATATTTAAATTTTTTTCAGGTAATCTTTTCAATTGCATATAATTTTCGAAAATAAAATCGGTTCGGATTAACCGGAATTTCGGATTAGCGGGGTTCTACTGTACTTTCTTTCAGATCGCCACTTTTAAATTCGAATGATTTTTCATTTTATTAGGTTTCCTGTTTTTTACCTCCTCGTTTCAAATTTTATACATAGCTGCAGTTATTTAATACTAAAGGAATTTGACTTGATGAGCTAATTTTCTCTTTTGTGCACTCTTTTGTAATTTTCTGAATGGCTTATATTAAGTATAAAAAGAGGAAATTGTGACTTAGTCTTGAGGTTGCTATTTCAAGAGTGTGGGAAATATAAATATCTACAATAAGAAATATGTTTGAGGTATTTCACTATAGAAATTATTAATTCGTTGAAATCTAAAAGATGTGATCCGCGATATCGCAACTAATACGATGCATATAACTGTCGCATCTAATGGTTCTGAAAAATTCCATTGTAGAAGTTAGCTGAAGGAATGTAAATACAATAAATATAAGGTTCCGATGAAAAACGAACAAATGTTCGTATTTAAGACCTTATTTCAATGCTATAAATTGTCTTATATTTTGCCTAATATAATGCGTATGACAATCTCGTCTCGTGGTGAGCCAAGTTTTTAACCTTCCAGCGGGCGCCCCTGCGCAAATTTTACAACGTATCGTGCATCGTAGCGATGTACTTCGTTCATTTGTATTATCGAGATGGGAAAAAAGACATCTTTTTTTACTCTACGACATTTATAAATATGAATCATCTCGTCACATGTAAAATATATTTGGTCTAACAACAGTAGCATATGTATGAGTAAAATTTTTATCATTTGTTTATTTTCAAAAAAAAAATTGAACACTGACGCTATCAACGTCACTTATGGTTATCCCGAGAAACTTAAGTTTAGGAGTATTCTTACATTGTATTTCATACGACTCCATGAAAGAAACATTGTGCTTCAGTTTAAAAAAAATATATCAATCACCGGACTCTATAATCTTATAGCTTAAAACTTTAGTTCATCAAATCGATCATAGCCGATTTTTTTAAGCATAATCATTCTATATATTCATCCCTCAGTTTCCTGTTTGTGAAGGAAGACTTATTCATTTCCTTGATGTGCTATAGTTATAAAACTTCCTACACTAGAGTGTTGATAGTAATACATCATTTTGTAATTTCAATTTAATCCTCAGTTTATCATTTAGTTCAAGTTTGTAATTGATCAGAAACATTTTTTCCAGGAAGAAACGAGAAAAGGAGGTTCTACATACCCGTCGACTTGGCCTGCCAGAAGACCTTCTCCTTGGGTCCCCTATAAGAACGAAGATGCGATAAATCCTTAATTCTCAAAAATAATTACACAAATCATTTGGGCATTTAACATTTATTATTTATTTTCAAGCATTTTTTTAGTTCTCATTGTTCCTTTCAAATTTACTTGTATGTCAGGTTAAATATATTCTATTAGTACAGGAACTTCTTGCAGTTCAGATCGGGATGACATCTGAGAACATGAATTTAAGATTAATACCAAATTAATCCTTTGCATAGAAATAAGATAAGAGTATGCACGTGTGAGTAAGTTGATTTCGCATTTTAAAGAGAAATCTGAAAAATATTGTAATTAATTTGTTCAATTCTAAAACTCAATATTGTGTTTTGCTATATGGATTTTATAATAAACGCTATCAACGAAAATATGTAAAAAATGCATTATTCAGGATATCAAGGCCGACTCGACGTATCAAGGATATTAGCAATGTCCGTTTGGTTTAATCCTATACAACAGTTTCTCACTGCATCCAGAATCCGTCATCAATAGAATAGACATACGGATCGAGTTCTCCTGCGTGAAAACCTAAGTTCGCAATTTCATATTAAAGACACACCAAAGTCAAAGCTAAAGCATTTAAATAATTTGAGATTCGTCAAAACGTACAGTTCGTAAAAATCATTAGAACGTTTTTATTGTGACTTACCTTTGACGGGATTACTAAATCGTCAGAACTCCATCTGAAAGACAAAAGATCGCATTTATTCACGTATTTTAACGAAATAAACTCTTAATTTTATTTCAAAAAATAAATATACAAGAAAGCAAAAGTAAAATCCATGATCACCAAGAGAAAATTAATTCTTTCATTTTCTCCTTTTTTATAAGTTAGAGGCAATATAAACTCTTGTTACCAGCAATTTCACTTTAAAAAAATATTTGAAACAGTGCTTGTCTTGGAGTCTTCTTTTTTTCCACGTAAGTAATGATTGGCGGTTTTCCCCTTTCCGATTAAAAATTTTACTTATGTTGCACTTAGAAATTTTAATACCATACATTTCACAACCTTTTTAAATTATGGAATGAGAACTTTTCTCTTCAGCGCAAAAAAAATATCATGTCCAGCTGGTTTACAAGCGACATTTGAAAGAATAATAAATTTAAAACTAGGACACACAAACGATATTTCTCTCAAATAAGCTGTTGCAGAAATTTTTTATTCAAAACATTTGCCATTTCTTCTTTATCAATCTTTCTAAAATCTGCTAAATGTCTGTATGAGTTCTTAAAATCCCAAATCTTTTCAACACGTTTTTTTGCTTACTCAACATACCGAGTTTTCAATCGTGCTCTGAGCACTTGCAGAATACACGTAGGGTATGTTTGCGAGCATTAAATTAAATTTGAAGTTAATACTTTGAATATTAGAGAAAATACAATTTTGTAGTAAATATTTTTACTGCGCTTTAATATATTACACGTAAATGGGAGTTCATTCAGATAAACTCTTCACAGTACCGTTTATATTAGATGCATGTATTTCAATTTTGGGTATCTGTCATAGAATGAGTATTTGCCAGGTAAATAATGGACAAATTTGTGGAGAGTATTTTGTGAAGGAATTACCACGTTTGATTAATTCCTAGCTTCTATTTTTTGGAGCGATGCTATAAAATTAAATGATAAAAATACAATTTTATTAAAAATGCTTAATAGGTAACTATTTTGAGAATAAGGGGCATTTTTGAGTACCAGAAAGATGAGTGAATATACGTTTTGCAAATAAAGTGCTACATTTAGATTATGTAATTATTACAAGTTAGTATTAAATTACAGCAATGCAGCTTCACAATATAATGTTTGCTACATTCACTTTATAAATTAAGGTTAAAAGCAAAGCAACAAACTAGCAGCTACTCAACTCTTAGAAACTATGCTTTTGGATAATCAAATATTTTGTATTAATTTAAAACAGACCGAAACATGCAAATGAACTGAAAACACTTTATTTGAAAGTTTGAGGTTTTTCATCGAAATATCATCTGCACAGGCAAGCCAAGCGATTATTTCTTCTTTTATATAAACTTGTTTATTCCTGTGTTTTTTTTTTTTAATCAACGCATTTTGCATTAGGAAGATGAAATTTTTACGTTCACTTTCGAAAACAATTATTTTACAAATGGGGCTGAAATGCTCTCTTTTCCCTCTCGTTTATTTTACCTTAAGTACTACGAGTACTGTCAGACCATTAAAATATATTTAGTTCAATAAATCCTAAATAAGAGGGCGACTCAAAAGCCAAGAACTTCACAAATTTAGAGCCTAGACCTACGAGAAAAAAATAAGAATGCTTGTTAACCATTTGTGGGCAGGCAGCTTTTTTAGAACACTCAGCTCAGGTTGGCGCACTTTATACGACATCTATTTTTCCAACTCTGATTAATTATATAAAACTTCACTTTTCATAGTGTAATAAAGATTAGAGTTTGAATTTTAGCCACTATCCTTCTTCTTGGATTTCCTACATCTCAATCTCGAGATCGTTGAACTGTGGCGCAAGTTATACACCAGTATGTGTCCGCAAGGTTAAAATCAATTTTCTACACAAATTTTTTAACTTCTTATAATCCTATTCATTCTTTCGTTTTAGGTTTGTAAAATATCAAAATTTCCGCCAAACAGGTAATGGGATGGGGAGCCGGATCAAGCTTTGGGTTTACTTTTCACACATAAAGATAGTGCATACAAGAATAAGAATCGTTAACCTCTTTCAGGTTTGCTTTTTATAGTTTTTACAAGAATCAATTTCTCCTCTTACCGATATTGATGATCGATAAAGATGGACGTGTGTGTGTTAGTATTGACATTGTTATTGTGTGTGTGACTGTTGTGTGTATATGGACAAAAATATTAAAAACTTGATCGCGTATAATTTACTAGAGAAAAAAAAAAATTCCTGAAGTCAAATGAGCAAAAGCGTAACATACAACAATTCTAATCGTTCTTTTGTTATTTAAAACGAAATCTTTAAAGCAGTGCAAAGTAGGTTTAATAAAATAAGAGCTTCAGAAATCAGCAAATAGGATGCATGTGCAGTGATATGAAGACTGGATAATTTCTATGAATTAATATGATCATAGACGAACACACTTTATCAATAATTGACAACAGTTCGAACTTTTCAGTGACTTTCAGAACTCATTTAATCTTTTAACTTTTGAGTGGGCGTATTAAGATTGTAAACAATTAGCTTTTACAATGCAAAAGTTAAAAAATACAGAAATCAGTTCAATGAAGCGTATTTTTTAAACAAATGAGGATACTTTACTTGTTAGTTTTGGAACTACCAAAGTGCATTTTAGTTATAACAAATATAAGAACTTTATCAGAATCCATATACGAAAAATCTATGCAGATTCTCTTCCATAGAAGCAGAGAAAAATAAAAATAGCAGTTTTAAAATATTCTTTTAAACATACATTCCGAAAAAATTTTATAATTGAGTGAAAAATATTTTTCAAACTAAATTAATCATATCAATTTTGTGTTAGAGTAAAAAGCAAAGCTCAAGTTGAACCTCTCTGAACACTTAGCAGTTAATTTGTAAGATTATCCATTTCTAATTTTTTTATGGCTGAATTTTAAACTTTATTATGAATAGATTAGTACAAACAACGACAAATTAAGTCCTTGAAATTAAAGTGTTGAAAAAAAAAGGCTATATTAAATCCTCAGTATACTCATTTACTTTTAAAAGTAACACCATAGAATAAAATGTCTTGCCAAATATTTTGTTTCAGTCTCCTTCGAAACTACAGCGTTTTCTAAACCATAAAAAACAATACGCTTTCTGACATCATTTCACTATCATATATTCGTGGCTGTGCGGGTTTAGAGAAAGCATGTGGAACAGCACAAAGAGCTACATCACAATCTCCACACATGGATCCTGATTCCTTTACAAATTTTCCCCTTTACATCTCAGGCTCAGCTGTATAACACATGGGAAGGATTCTGCTTCTTTGCTGTAAATTGATTAACGTTAGGAAATAGACGAAAAAAAATCAGAGGGAAATTAGTCTCCCAAAACTTTTGCATACACCTAATTCGGCGGAGCGAAAATGAACCAAACGTATCTGGGTGGGGAAAACGCGCCTTTTTTGTGTCGTAAAACGATGCAGAAAACCAAATATGCAATTTGAAGACACCTTCCTTTCAACAGACTGAAGCCAAAATTGGACACAGATTTACAATTAAGATGGAATACATGTCTTAGATCATATACCCAAAATCGTTGAATTTAGGTTGTGTGTTCACAAGCAGGCGATTATGCAGACAGTCAACCCTTAGACGGATTTCGTCAAAATTTAATACGGACCTACATTCGCGACGCTAACGCTGTATACCAGAATTTTTCCATTTAGCCCTATTTAGGTTTGAAAGGTTATCGTGTTCCATGAACACGGACAGATAAACTTGCTTCCGTGGACAGATTTTTAATCGGAAATAATCCTGCAATTTAACAACTAAGATCAATACCAGATTTTATCCCTCTAGCTCTTGTTTAGAGATGTTTTAACACAAACAAGACAATTCAAAAAAATAGTGAAAGAATATTTTCTCACGTTCACTTATTGGATAGTGCTTATTATAAACAACCTTAAAAAAACAGATTTTTTTAGGAATTAATAATTTTCGGCTTCTAGAGCTAAATAAGATCATACACTCATATAGGCATCTATTACCTTTCAGGTGGTTAAAATATAAAACTATCAATAATATATTATATTTTAAAAAGTATTTACATGAAAATGAATTTGGGACAAATTAGTTAGACCCTTACTTGAAGTTGATAAATCTTATGAAATAAGAAGGAGGAGGATTAAAAAAAAACGGAGTCTGAAAGGAAATTCATCAACATCTGGGTCGAATTTTCAGCGATTTATAATATTCTCTTCATAAACGAAAAATCAAAACGATTTAAGTAGTGTTTAAAGATTTAATTTTTTTAACAAAGTTCTCGTTTGATTTTATTACGAGATATCTTTCCAGCATTTGAAATTTCATTTTACAGTGCAGCCGATTGTTCAGGCTTTTAAGCTTTAAATGCAGATCAGCAGAAATGGAAATCATTGACAAAATAGCATCACAATAAAATACAAAAACACCGAAACGAATCACACCCATCCCCGAATGATAATTTTAGTGTATTACCCACTAAATGAAAAGTAAACACCAAACTCTGATGCACATGAAACTGGCTTCAGTTAGGTTAAATCAAGCTTTCATCCGGCAAGGAATGTTGCATTATCGCATTACATATTTCCTATCGTTCTTTTTATAAATATTTCTAAAATCTTTGTTTACTAGCCAGAGCTAATAAATACAGATAAATAAAGGGTGCATTTTGCAAGACACCACGATATGTAAAATAAATTATTACATATATAACACAAGATGTGTTGCCGCCCGCTGGAAAGATAATGACTTCGCGACAAGTATAAAATATTTTGTCGTTTTAAACAAAGTTCGTGGTACTATTCTTTCACTGTTAATGAGGAGTTGTTCAGGCTTGCACAGCTTTTGTTACACCAGTTTCATTTCATGAGAGAAGAAAAAGACCTATAACTTTCACTTAATCCAAATGTGACTTTCCTTCATTAACAACCATACATTCGCGTGCCTTAATTGGTCTGAGGTACCTCAGAGTACGCGTACAGGTAATCTGTGGTATAGTTTTTCGATTGGAGGATCGTGGGTTTCAAGGATGATCTCAGAGATTAGATCCGTAGGTATGTTGAACCTCATGCCTGTTGAAGTCTAGTTCTGCACCTCTGGGAGTAAATTAAGGGATCAGACCAAGTACCGATTTGATTTTATTGCGTAATTTTGCGCATTTTCGGATGGATAAAATCTCGTAGCTGAAGGTCAGCTAAATAATAAAAAAATAACGCACTGAATTCTAAAATGCAGCGAAGCGTCTGCACTCCAGAATTTCTTTTTGTTAAAACAAAAAGTCAAAATTCCTGCTTGCGACATTTACCTCTGAAGTACAAATATCAGACTCACGCTGGCTATAGAGGGTAAACAACCTTCATTTTAAACATGAACTGAGAGTCGATCCATGCATACCCGCGAAGCTCCTGGATCAAAACCGCCTGATAAGCAAGCGTGCTTTCGCCCCCTAGAGGTATATACAAGAGGTGAAGGCCATGGTTCCTCCACTCTGATGACAGTACGTACCTCCCTCGGGAGAGAGTCTGAAGCTGCAGATAGAAGATACTTGACATTGTCTACTCGTATTACATATTTCATATCGTCTTTTTTATAAATTTAAAGTGCTAATTTGTATTTATAAATATTTTTGTTTACTATTAAGCTAATAAAATACCCGATAGTTCAATAAAGTTGATTTTTGTAAAACACACGATATGTGTGGCT
>BGPR01003445.1:0-59646 GCA_013235015.1 Araneus ventricosus
CTGTGCTTCGTTCAGTTACATGCTGGTTTCTTGCACTGAAGACCGGCATCTTCATGGAGCTCTATAAGTGAGTCGGTGGATGGAGGCGCACTGGAGGCGTAGAGACTGGGGGCGTAAGCGTTGGTATAGATGCCCATGACTGCCATGAGATGACAAAACACCTATTATGCGAATGAAGGAGCGTGAAGAATATCAATACCCTGGCGCCTTACCGCTTATGTGAAGCCACTGTTGACGACTGGGATAGCTAAAATCATGTATTTCCCGTTCGACCTCACACTTTGCTACGCACTTACTGACTATGTGACAACGTTAGCGGATATATGTGCACTTTTTAAGTCAAATCCGATGAGGGCGAAAATATCCATGGCCAGACGTCATTTACTGAAGCTAAATCCTTGATGATGTCAGGGCGGAGGCGAAAATAATCATGTTTGACCCAGACACCATCTACCCTTGCTACACCGCTGGGCACTGAAAGGCCTGTTTTGCAGCTTATTAGTGTCACGAATGTCAGGATAGCAGCTAGAAAACATATTCGGTGGAATACAATAAAAACAAGTCGAATACATTCTCGATATTTAATAGGCGATTACATTCAAGATTCCATGTCCATAAGTTTTGCTTCGCAGATAATTTCAAACGATTCTTTGATTCAAATTTGATTATTAGATTATAACGTACTTCTTTTTTCTATCTAGAACCAAGATGGATAGATCGATGACATTTCTCGTTGAATGGAAGGAACACTACAGCTCAGAGGACTTGGATGAGCTTTGACATGGACATCAAAATAATGGAGGATAAAGCCATTTGTACAATTTTACATTGATCTAGGAATTATAATTTTTCTTTTTTGGCTATGCTATGCCTTGTTATGGAAAAACTTCACGGGTGTCATGTCCACAAATGAAATTTTTTTGATGCAAAGAGCTGAAACATACTATCGATGAATCAGCTGACAGATTACGACCTGCTGGAAGAAATGGGTAAACGAATCCTGGGCAGTTGCAGTCACCTGATGATTCAGGTGATCATCGGTTTTGACAAATCCTCTATACGAAAGCTGTCTCGAAGTACCGAGCGAAATAGACATCGCCATCTGAAGGACAAACCACCTAAACAGATAATGAGCTATGTTGTGTTAGAGT
Organism: Araneus ventricosus; assembly: GCA_013235015.1. Taxonomy (NCBI): domain Eukaryota; kingdom Metazoa; phylum Arthropoda; class Arachnida; order Araneae; family Araneidae; genus Araneus; species Araneus ventricosus. Next base: position 1,152 of record BGPR01003445.1, read on the forward strand.
GAAAGAGAACAACTCACTCCCTTCGGTCTCAGAGAATCCCGAGTCGCCGCCTCCAAAGTCTTCGAAACAGCCCTGCTGTTTGATTGACACAGATCTGCCTGAGAAATGGACACGTATGTAGTTGCACAATCATTGGAACAGAACAATTATTTATAATTTCAATTCACTGTTTCAATTGCTTAAACTCAGTAAGTGCTGTTTTTTTTGGGAGAATTGAGCTGACTGTTATCGCTTATGTACAGCCTATCTTCAGAGCAGGGCCGTATTAAAGCTGATCTAAGGGCCCTTCAGCAATGATTTCGGGGCCCTTCCACAGAGAATTTCTAAAAAATTTTTTTATACATATTTAAGTTAATCTCCTATATAAGCAGGTTTTTAAGTAACAATATAGCAGCAAACTGAAATTCAAAACGTAATTGGATGTGGATGATCTTCAAAGAGGTTGCTTCATTGTATCTCGCGATATAAAAAATTTTAAAGTAATTTCAACAAAAAAGTGCAGAACAGCACATTCATGTCATTTAAATACTAAAATACAAGTTTGACTATAGTTGTTGACGGTGAGACAGCCACTGAACGCCTTCCAACAACTGAAAAAAAAAATGGATCACACTAATCTGCAATCGACTTTTAAAATGAAAAAAATCATATTTAATCCCGAATAATGTTTTGAAATTCAAACGAAAGTTAATTTTAATTTGAATATGTTCAAGTACTTTTTAAATAGAATGAGAACACAAAATTAGATAACCTTCAAATTACAAAATAGACAAAAAATATCAAGGTCTCCGGGTGCCTCCCCCCAAAAAAATTCGGGGCCCATAATCTATTGCCTACTTCGCCTATTTAATAATCCGTCCCTGTCTACAGGGTGTCTGAAAATCATTGTCGGGGTTTCCTTATCTCGTGACTTTTGATTTAAGAACATGACGATAAGTATTATTACATATTCATAAAGTAAAACTCAAAAACTTTTTTTGATAACCCAAACAAAGTTAATTATTTTCCACATGACAACTTTTCGTGGCATGTAACCCACCGACACTTGGCTGGAAATCGAGTCGAGTCTGTATGTGTTGCGTGCCATAAAAGGCTACCACAACTTTTGTGCTAAATCTTTTTAAATAGCTGTCGCCTCTTAAAAGTTTTATGCTCTTATTTCGCCCAAAATACTTAAATACTTAACTGCTCTTGTATAAAGATTGTATTCGTTTCACTAACCTAAGCCTAGACACATAGAGACTGAACTAGCCAAGAGTCGATGGGTTACATGCTGTGAAAAGCTGCTATGTTCAAAATAATTGACTTTGTTTACGTTATGAAAAGTCTTTTTGAGTTGTACTTTACGAATAAAAAGTAATATGTAGCGTCATATTCTTTAATTAAAAGTATTGAGGCAAGGAAACCCCGACAATACTTTGTGTACACCCTGTATAATGCAATGATCAATTTAGTAGCATTGAATATTTTTTCTGTGATGTTTCGCCAAAACTACAATGTCTCTAAATTCAAATTTTGGAATTGGTTCCCAATAAGATAACCGCGTCCTGTTAGCAAAATCATAAATTTTACGCTCGTTCCATTAAAAAAGGTCTTATTAGTTTTGTGAAGAAGAACCATCTTCTTATAGATCCCATAAGAATGAATTAAGTCAATTAAGTCATGTGACTTCACGTTTACAAGACAAAGATAAATTCATTTTTCATCTAACTGCTTTATGCTGGGCCGCGATACAATAGGAAAATGTTATTCCTATTTACCATTGCCCTAAAAGGCATACAAGTAACGAAGCATGAAATAGAGGACAGCGACTAGTGTAGCGAGCATAATCTCTCAAAGTCATTCAGTTCTGTTCTCTTGTTTGCATACCCCTCTCAAATGAAATACCTACACAAGTTCGAGAACAAATTTTCACCTCCTTGTGTGTTTGCCTGTCCCCCGTTAAGTACAGTCGTCCTCGTCAAATTACATCTTCAGATTTACATATTCAACATTAAAATTATTATCAATTTGTATAACTAGTACAAAACACAGAAATCCCATTTGTATTAGTTCTCATGTTATAAAATAAAAATAATAGTACATAATTATTTATTTCTGCTTGTATTTTTCTTGTTGCAAAATTCATTTTAAAGCTGTGTACATAAAAATTTCCTTTCTTTACTTGCTAGTAGTTTTCAATAAAATAAAGAATTACTTTCCATAGTGTTTTGAGATATTTTACTTCATAATTTATGAGGCAAATACACAGACTTGATCACATCAATCATACATAACCATTGATTCAACCTCATTGATCGTTCAAAAAAGAATTGAAAAAAATTAATGCTATCTGTTTTCGAGCATTTATTCTAATTATTCATGAATTTATCTAAATTTGCAAATAGTTTTACCTGCATATATCCAGAAAAATAAGACACATTCATATTTTCTCAAAAGATTTTCTTGATTATAAACAATAGGTGATTATAAATAATAACCTTTGCCTAACAATTCATTCATTCTGTGTATTTCCAATACATACTGGTATTTGACGAAATACAATTTAAATAATGTGTTTAATTCATAAGTGTACATTGGTATTCAGGATATTCAACATTCCTAAAAGGTAATGTTACTTTTCGAAGCTTCAAGTTTCAAAAGTATCAATTTGTGAAAAAACCCTCATCACTTAGTTTCTCTCAAAGAGAAATTTGAATTCACCTCACTTAAATGCCCAAATCGTTTTGAATTGTAACGGGATTCAACTGAAATTTTTTAAGTTGCTCTTTATGTCTGGCTCTGAAGTTATAAAAGAAAAATTACGCTACGTCTCGTACAGGCGCAGGAAGCAATTATTTAGCACAAATACTCATATTTACTCTAATATTCAACGTATTTACTTCAAATTTTAATACAATACTTCTGTAATATATTGTCGAGTGTTCTGCAAGTTTCGTATAATTTTAATGAAAACTCTGCATGTTATAAGCAAAGAACATGCAGGAAAATTGGGGATTTTTTAAAGAAATTTTCATATCTTCCCGAATACCCATGCTATTTTTTATGAAGTTGCATATAAACAATGAGCATATTAAGCGCAATCATTGATGAAAGTTTCATCTCGTTATCAGCTTTCTGTGAAATTTGATGAGTCGAAATCCTTTTCCGTCTTCATCACTTTCTGGTCGCTCCCCGAATTGTTCTCGTGACCGAATCTTCACTGCAAAAAGTGTATGATACTCGATTTTTTGTTACAAGATTCTCTACAACTGATTTCGAACCATAGTTTTTGTTTAAATTGCAAATTTCTCGTATTTTACGAAATGCGGTCCTTACTTTTTGCGCACCAATGTATCTTATATTTTTAACAGACCTTAATCTACACTCATAAAATGCAGATAATATCCGGAAAACGAAAAGAAATAGTTAATATATATCTGACTATACGGCTGTCCTTTAAATCAAATAATAATAATAACTGTAATAAATCAAATAATGGGATTATTGTGAGAGGTCAGTCCCATCCCTTCATGTCGCATATTGGACTGAGGAGTACAACTCAAATACACAATTACAGCACTGTTACTAAGGGGTGTTTCCGAAAGAGTACTTCTATTTTTTGTTTGGTTAAAAACATGCAGAATAGAATATTGGTTAGTGAAACAATTAAAGCCAATTCATTTTTCAAGAGAAATGCTTCCATTTCAAATCTAAAACATTAACCTCTCACCTAATAAGAGTTAATGAAAAGATTAATTAATTATTTTAAACCATCTTCCGATAATCAGAATATGAGAAGCCATTTAACGGAAAAAGCTCTGTAAAATAACTAATGACACATCAGAAATGTTATTTTAAAAAAATTGTTTGATCAGAACTAAAAAGCAGAGGCACAAAATATAAGAATTTTAATTTACTTTTTACTCTTTATTAGACTTAATATTTTTGCATTTCGTGCCAATTGTTAAATAATTAATAATTAAACGAAATAGAAACGAAAATAAATAGTATGCATTAAGTCTAAATACTTCGCTGGAATATTAAGGGGACATACGACTGTTAAACCTCAAAAATTTTCGATTTTATGAAAAAATAATATTATTCCCCATTCTTTTATTAACAATTTTAAACAATCCGCGTTAAAAAATTCCCATAATTATGAAAATTATGAAGAAAACTTCATCAGATGTTTAACGTAAACATTGTAAAGCGCTATATCTCAAAATGTGTTTATTTGATATTGCGCGCACAATATCTCAAGAACTATTGAATATTTTTTAATAAAATTTTGACTGAATATGTATTATGCAATGTTCTAAAAATTGAACCACAATTGTTGTACATATTTTCTCCAAAGAAGTTTTTTGGGGGTTAGAAAAGTTGAAATTTTAACTATTTTTAACATTTTATTTTAAATTGGTATATAAAATATAAATTAAATTTAAAAGTTTATAAATTGAAGTTCACTTTCTTAAACAGGCTGTTTAGATTACTTATATACCTAAAATATTGTGTTTAGATCAATATTTTATCCTTAATCATGCGCGCAAGGTGACTATCTCATTTCTTCTCTAAATATTATACCTATATTTATTACTCTCTCAAATAAATACCTATCAATATTAAGGTTTGAACAAGTGTGTACTATAAGAGAAAGAACAGATATTTTTCTAGAAAAAAAGTGTGTTTGCGAATTGCATTGTTTCAGAGATACAATGTATCAAATTTGACAATTTTCCTCTCATTTTTTCGAGGTGTAAGAGTCGTATGTCCCCTTAAAGCGAAATTAATTTTTAAAAAGAAGCAAAGAAACTCAAAAGAAATACTTTAAGAGGGAGACAAAGAGATTCAATTAGTCGAACGAGAAAATAGCTGCATCTTTTCTCTCTCTCCTGACTTGAAAGTTTCACTTTGATTTCTACCATTTTCACCACGAAAATATTTATGGACGAGTTTTCTGTCTTATTTATTGACATTGAAATACCTTAAATACGTAATTCCTGTGTAATAATAAGTCAATGTAATCTTCAAAGCGAAAGTCCAAAAGTAATGCAAATAAAGTCAAGGTTCTTAATGTAAGTAAACAAAACAGGAAACTCACCCATAATCAGTACTCTTACTATCTGCAAATACTGTAAATATTATCCAGCGACAGACATACATGTGTTATGCGAAAATCGTTCAAAACTCTCTAGAGGGCAGACCGTTAGACATAAAGCGACATGAAGGAGTCGAGTGCTTCGTCTTCGTTGATGACATTTTTATTTTCTGCTCCCACAGCACTAAAACCACACTATGCCATAAGAAAGATCCACAATACTTTGGTTAACATCCACAAATGGTGCTGTTATTGGAAAATAACAATAAGCCCTGAAAAAAGTTTTATTGCTGATTATTGGTGAACTTCCAAAAAGAAAACTTTACGTTCAGCCTAGTGTAACATATGCAGGATTCTCTCTTCCTTGGAAGGAATCTATCAAATACCTAGGAATTTACTTCTCAAAAACAAATCAAAATGGAATCATTTTTAAAAACTTTCGTGACAGATCTCTTAGTAAAATCAACGTCCTGAAATCTATAACCTACAGAACGTTTGGACCTAGGACTAAAGATCTTATTAACGTCACCAACAATAGCATTTGTAGCATGTTCTATCATAGGTGCTTTATTATCAATAAATTCTCTATGACCCAACTTAATGCCTAAAGCACCATCCAAACTACCGCCCTTAGAATTGTCCTCTGTCTCCCTAACTGGACTTCGAATATTGTGCTTCTGAAAACAGCTGGCCAAGAAATTCTTGCAGAAAAAATGAAAAGAATCGCTCTTCAATTTTTCATCAAACAAATATCAAACAGTAACTACTCTCCCATTCATTCTTGTCATCAGAATCTTGGTATTCATCTAACTAAAAAAGACGAAGGATCCTTATTGAATCAAATAATAGATCTGAACATGTCTCCTAATCAAATCATCACTTTTCCTAAGGCTCCGGTATTTGAGTGTGAAATCAGTGAAATTCACACCTCGGATTTGGATTTTTAAAACAAAGCCCAACCTACAGCAACCATCGAAGAGCTCTTCAATGATTTTCATCAGCAATAATGCCGAAGATTCTTTTATCATAGCCATAGACGCTTCCAAGTTGCTGGCTCTTACACAATTACTGGCAATTCTAACCAGCATTCTTTCGTTTCTCGCATACACCCTATTAATTCTATCTTCACGGCCGAAGATCTTGCTATCTGCCGAGAAATAGATGATCTTTCAATCGCAGAGAAAAACCTCATGGTCCTAACCGATAGTTCATCGGTCTTACAAGCCTTGACAAACATTTCCATCAGATCACCGACGATGATCCACCGCTTGCATCACAAAATTATGACCAGGGAAAAGTTTAATCAAAAAATCAAACTCATTTGGGCCCCAGGTTATTCAAACATATCTTGGAATGAAAAGGCGGACTTCCTCTCGAAAAAAGCAACAAATTCTACTCCCTACTTATATTGGATCGCAGCGGAAGGTATCATCTCACACCTACAAAAAAAAATCTCCATTCAAAAACCGTGCTACTTGAGGATAGTACGAATTTTATCATTCAACAAGAAGGACCCCCCACCCCATTAGGGTTTGGATGATCGTAGCTACCTAAATGAGAAGCTTCCGCAACGCTGGATTGGACGGGCAGGTAAAACTGATTTACCCGTCGTCACATGGCCAACCAAGATCCCCGGATATTACCACATGTGATTTCTTTATATGGGATTACCCCTAAAGACCTTGTTTATAAGCCCCATTGCCGAAAACAGTCAATGAACTTAAAGAACTCATCAATGCTGCATTAAGCACCATTGACAGTCTAAAACTTGTGAAAATGTGTGAAAAGAGCTTGACTACACATTAGATGCTTGTCGCGTTGCGAATGGTTCACGCATCTAACGTTTGTGACTAAAAAAAATTGGAATGTTTGTATTTTGATCTATCAATGATTATATTAACTGTAATAGTTTTGAAAGGATAAGTGTTTAATACCCGAGCTTTCATTTATGCCAACTCTGTACATAAAATTTTGTGAAAATGGATTAGAATGCCGAACTAAATTTATCGATATACCAACTATTTATAATTATCATTTTTTTTTAGATGATAAAACCAGTTGACTAATACTGCCGAGGTTCAAAATTACTACTTTCTAAATAACTCTTAGGATCTTCACTCACATCAGATTGTTTAAAAGTTTGGAATCGAGAAACAATCTCAGATGTTGCGAATTTTTAAATTACATAATCCTAATTTTTAAAAGGAGAAGGAAAATATTTGCATATTGTACTAAAAAAATTATTTATGAAAAAAAAATTTCTCCTAATTTTAAAAAAAAATAACTGTAATGGAAAGATGTATTTCTCTCTCTCTATCTCTCTCTTTCTGTAATAAAGAAGTGTGGAACAGATGAAGTCTTAAAAGAAATTTTAATGCAAGGAAAATTTTTCAACCTATTGTGACTGAACCTTGCAGTGGCTTCATCATAATGATTCGGAATCAATTTTTGCATTAGATGCAAGAAAGTGTGAACTAACTCCAATACCTTAGAAAATTTCCACTTTCAAACATCGATTCATGATTGCTTTCTATTTTACGCACTTAATACGTATTAAATATAGTATATTGTCATCGAGAACTTGCAAACTGCAGCACATCAGAAAATGAGTGAAAAAATCGATTACAAAATTCCGTCTGTAAAAACAAGAAACAAGTGAATTTAAATAAATGGTTAACATACTGTTGAAAATATGGTGTAAGTAGTTAATATGTCTCTCCCTTGCAGAGCCCTGAAGAATATCAGTAATTCCAATCTTAGTCCTGTAATGAGAAGGACTGTGAAGGAAGTCCTGGTAAATAAATATGGAGAACTTCTGAAGGCGAGGATAAGTGGCGTGAAGCATAATATTATTTTTTCGCCTCCTTATCACATTCAGCTTAAAAAGGTGGCAAAACTCTTTTATATTTTGCCTCCATTGTCCTCGAAGACAGGCACCCGGCCTGTCCATACCCCCCCCCCCCCCCCATGTCGGGAGGTTCAATGGTTGAACCCCGTGTATCAATTCATCATGGCGCCATCTGCGTTTCTGATACAAAACTAAAGACTGATTTTTAGCCAAAATCATATTCTTGTCATCTAATTGTTTGCAAAAGAACAGAAAAATTAAGTCTTCCATCTTCTAAACCAGATTCCGAGAATGCTTTTATGGACGTATTTTCTGGTTTGTTTATTTTGGATTCACAGACCGTTTTCCGGTAATCCTCCGATTTAAGCAATCGCCAAATCCATTTGGATACTGTATCAAGCGCCAAGTTCTTTCTTCAATACACAAAGCGTTAAATTCTGTGTTACTTGAGTTCGTGTAATCCTTTTTATTTAAAGTGGTAAAAAAATCTTAAAACGGATAAATTCCAAATGGAACGATTATAATTTGCAAAAAGTTTGGTTAAAAATTTAACCGCTAAACATGCTTTGAAGTTGCCAAAAAAAAAACGATAGTGGCAGACTTTTCACAAAATTGGGCTCTTATTTTAAGTAAAAGTCGAGAGCTACAGCAGTAGGAACAGGAAAGTTAATATTTTCGAAATATCCTTCAGCCATAACGTTAGAAAACTCTACTTTAAGCATTAAATAACATCTTCAAACATAGTGTTGAAATTTTGAAGATTTCCATTGACTTAGCATTGCCACAGGAAGTCGATGGTTATGGAGGAAGTCCTACTTTAATGCAAATAATCAAAACTGAAAGCTCGTCCATAAGCAAATAACATATAGCAGTGAGTTGCGTCCTGATTGCTTTAAACCTATACTAGTAATTCTATGAACAGCAGACCTCGTGTTCAAAAAAAAAAAGAAAAGAAATCTAAGATCTGCTCTTCATTGCTGAATTTAAAAGATTAGCCATTTTTTTCGAATTCGAATAATTGTATACAGCCTTTGATTTATCAGTATTAAAATTACAATTAAATGTCTACTTTTATCAGTATTAACAAATTGCAATTAAATGTCATTTGCTATTATAGGTATTTTTGCAGGCGTAATAAATGGAGTTTCGTTTGGCTAGAATAGTCGAAAAGAGCTGAACATTACATGAAACGAAACCATTAAAACGGCTGCTATCTTGAAACAGAATCAAGAAATCAAAATTTTTACGCATGAATAACATCGAACAACGCCTTTGGTCGTGTCTGCGTAACAAACAAATTTACAATCAAACAGATGAAATGCCGAAAGGTCAAGTTAAAACAGAACTTCGTAAATAATAATTTTTATAACATTATTAAATCGGTGGTTTTCAGGATTTAAATTTCTTTTCCGAATTCTAAAACTTTATTTAAAATTTGGAGCATCATACGAAGACTTTTACTACTGAAAATATATAAGAAATAAATCCTATCTTTTCAATCCTTTAATGCACTAAAATGAATTGTATTCTATATATTTTGATACTTTATGTGTTATTCGTAAGTTCGTTCGTTCAAATTAGTAATACTTGAGCTTATAGTTATTTTACTTTTTAAGTTTTATATATCTTCTGAGAAGGCAATTAATGAGAAGTTTTATAATTTTTTTTCACTCTAAACAAATAAGAAAAAGACTTTAATTACTAATGCTTAACGATTGATAGTATAATGCCTTTCATCCGATAGGATTAGTTTTCATTATAAAAAGACTTTCATTCATTTAGAATTTCATATATATAGTAAAAAATTCTTATGAATAGAATTTTCAGATAAATTCTTTTTCATTGATATGGGCATTATCAAAAGAAATCGTCTAAGCAAAAATTACTGCGATCCATGATTAATTCTCTTTTGCCGAAATCGCAATTGTCCCCTCTCAATTTCAATTATTGATTTTCCCCCTTCTGAAATTGAATTACGCTACTGTGAAAAGAGTAATTTATATCTTAACATATTTTGTTACGGCAACCGATTCGTCTTTAATATTTAGTCCATCCAAAAAACTAACAAGATAGAGTAATGTGCTTTTACTTAAATAAGAATTGGTATTTCTTTGACGGATTTAAAATGCCATTAATTCTTTCTCTCTCGAAAAAAGTCAATTTGAACCTATTTCAATTAGATTTTTCCTAAATGGAAAAAGTAACCTTTATTTCAACAGTTTATGAGAGTCATTGTTCATAAATCATAAAACGTTTACTCCAAATTGTAAAATTTTGTATGTATTCGAGCTCATTTTAGCTGGAGAGTTTGAATTAGTATTTGAAATTGGATGTTAACAGGAGAAAAACTAAGTTTGTATAAATATAAATATGAAGACCATTTTCTGCATAAAAAATAAATTATATACACTTATAGAGCTCATATTTAAGTTCTTGAGTAAATTTGCAAAAAGTAGTTAATGGATAGCAAGCAACATTCGAATATTTTTTTAAAAAACTGTATGGGAAGGTGCTGTACTTCGGCCATTTTTTTTCATTTGAAAAAAAGTGGTCAAATTAAGTCTAAAACCGAAAATTTTGGGTACTTTCGAAACATCAGGAAATCACCTTTTTATTTCCTTTAGTAGTTCCTCCAACTTATCGCACAGAAATGTAAAAGTTAATGAAACAAAATCTTTGATTTTTTTGTCAAGGTACAATACTACTGTTGCAAAATGTCTTAGTGTGGGTGTATGGTGTAAACAGTCCAACACGCAGGACAATGGAGAATGAAGTTTTATTTACAAATATGCAGGAAAACACGTAGCATAGGTACAGGAAACAATAGTCCTTGCACAGATTACCAATGTAAATGGACAACAATTCACAGTTAATGACAGTTCAGCACTTCGATATCTAATAACACAAACAGTCAGCAAATAACTAGTAACGACAATAACAGCTCAGCTCACCAGCTGATTAGCTCACACAGCGGATAGAACTCCGAAGACGTTCGCGTTTCAAAGCGAGTAGCCAGTCGATCAAGATCAAGACGCTCTTCTGAACTAGGCGCCGTCCTTAAATATTCTCTCCGACGGGCCGTGACGTCACACGGTGTTTTCTCGTATATTCCTAGTAGAAATATCGAGAAAAGGGTTGCATTTTCGGGAATCATCTATTTGTCGCCAAGGTCATGGGTGCCATAAGAGTCGCTGAGGTCACTCCATGCTTAACCTTGCAAAACTCTCTTCCCAACCATAAGACTTGCATTGCTGGGAAGCGACTTTCCATGTTTGTAATACTACGTTGTACCTTGGCCACCCAATAGTGTACCTTGGCCAGGACAACAAAATGTGACATTATCGCGCATGGATTTGGTACAAAACTAAACTTTTCAAAATCATTGCAGGATATTTAGGTGGATATGAAAGATGAACTATATCCCAACTGAAAAAGGAAGCTGGATTTCTTAAAAATATGTAGATAACTAGTTAGAAACTTTTGTTTGCTCAAAAGCAAGTTATATATTAATGACTTTAAAATTATTCCGACTAGGAAAAAAACTACTAGTCTAAAAAAAAGAAAGTCATAAAAGAAAAAAATCACATTGTAACTACTAGCCACCTTCGATGACCACCTTGTTTGCCAAAAATGCTGTTCTGTTTTATTCAGTTGAATCCGTTTTGCATAATTTAGCACTCATGGTTCCCTTAAAAAAATTATCTCCCGATTTACTTAATATCAAAAAGGACTTTCAGCTTTCTAAAGAACTTTATGCATTAAAAATGGAGTAAAATTCATTACTTTATTACCAAAGAATATGAAAAAATAATCAGAATCTTCATTTCTTATCTTTGAGCAATAGAAGAGAAATACACAATTAAATATTTATAAAAGCCATGAAGACGGTTTGAGTTGATTGCAACAACCAAAATCATTGTTATAAATTATGCAAAAATTTATTTTTAAAAAAAATTGCAAAAATTAGAAAAAAATCGGACTTCAATTTCATTGACATCATTGCAAATATAACTTTTAAATTTCGAGGAGTTGTAAGAATTTATTTTGTGCTATAATATTTTTGAAAGTTATTTAGAAGTTTAGAAGTTTTGAAAGTTATACATACGTAAAAATTTTGCTTAATTTTTGATTAAATGAAATTATAATTAAATTTTCGAAGCAAACTCTCTACGATGCACATTTATACCCTCCAAGGTATAATTGTGCCAACTTTTGTAGCTTTACATCCACGATCGACCCTGTAGAAGGCCAAGACACACAGACACACTCATTCTCCTTTATTAGTAGTAGAGACCATAGAGCAACAAAACAAATCCTTTATAAATTTTTTTAAACAATTCTCCAAACTAGGAAAAAAACTAAACTAATAAATGTTATAGTTATAAAATGAAACCAGAAATTTATATTAGCCTCGGCGATAAATTAACGGTGCAGGCAAAATCATGATAATTTCTAGGACTTTTATATTGAAAACATATTCAAAATCTGACTATGCAAATGTTAGAAATTTCACTACGATTTCTTCATTTGCCATTCCCGTAACCATCCCGCATAAAGTTTTATGTGGTTATTTACAACAAATTTTTTTCTAAAACCCACTTTTTAATGTTGATATAAAGCTGTTCTATGCTGTTTACACGTGGCCAAGGTACAGTACGATGCACTTGGTCGAGGTACAGCACCTTTTCTCATGTTATTTAATTTACTGCCTGCTAACTATTTATGTTTTCATTGATAAAAAAATTCTTTCAATGTGTGTGTCAATTATGAAACTAAAAGGGGAAAAGTTCAAAAATAAAAAATATATATTTTTTTCTTGAAAACAGGAGGAAAATTCAACACCTACAGAAGCTTGCGCTGGCATCCGAAAAATTGTTTCTTCATTTCAGTTGAAAACTTATAACCCGAGATGACCACGTGTAAGGTGACAGTGTTGCCACTCTAAACTAAACATTTTGGGAGGGAAAAGAAATTTCTCTACAGTCTCGTTTTAATACATCGACAATTGGACGAGGAACAAACCCTGGACAAGATATATCACCTTCCCCTACTATGTTAGGCAAATCTTAAAGCATATTAGACAACAATTTCTACACTCAGAAGTCAATAAATGCAGAAAGAAAACCGATTTTATAATACTTGCGGTGAGATTTACTTAATAAAAATTTAATAAAAATAATCCAACTAATATAAAAAATATTTATAAATCTCTACTTAATTCAGAGATTAAATTAAAATTGATTTAAGTAATTTAAGAAAGATATATCCCCTAAATCCCTGTTTTTAATCATGAAAAACAATTTCATAAATAACATAATAAATTGCTCAGACGTTAATAAATAGATCAAAGATCCAAAACAATACATTTATTTTTATTTACAAATATTTATTCATAGCACCATCATTAGTTCAAAACAATACAACTATTAATATTTATAAATGAAGATAATTATTTCTTAACAAAACATGAATCGTTCATAATAATATACAGTGAGTTTTTTTTACTAAGTTATAAATTACAATCCTATCCAGCATGTGAAAAAGAATTTTGAAGATAATTTTTAGATTCTGTAGCATTCATGCACACGATGTTTTAAAAAGCAACACGATAATTATTTCATAACATAATATTAGTTCATAAAATTATACAGTTAGTTATATTTATAAAGCTATAAATTTTATCCCTATACCACATGTAAAAAAGACTCTTTAAGGTAGTTTTTACTTTTTGTTGGCGTCATGTGCACGATGTGACTGATGTATACCGCCAGCCTAAAAACACTGCTTTTGAAGTGCACTTTACAAGAAAGAGTGATGGTTATATAGTAATGTCATATAGAAGATGACAATGTGTCCAGATATAACATAAATTAGATATTGATTTTGCCATCTAAACAATAAATTAATAATATGATGTCCAGCAAATTAGCAACTTTCTTTACTGATGATTAGTTGTATTTAAATATCGACTGTATTTTATAAAATAGCTTTAATATTAGAATAGTATGTACATACAATGTATTAGAAGAATGATAGACTCTGACCACGAGCATAATAGAAAAAATTGACTAAGCTCACAAATCATGAGCATTTATTCTTAACAATATTTGCATACAAAGTAATTTGTTCTTCAAAATGTGTTTATTTTTATATTTATAAAGATATAAATTTAAAACTATATAAGACAAGCGAAAAAGTCTTGTGTCTAATTTTTACTTTTTTTAGGAGCCCTCAACAGGATATGGCTGATGACATGATACTACTGCTAGAACTAAAATAATTATAATGCTTGTGAGATTTTCTTCACAAGAAAGAGTGCTGGATATATTGCCATATCGAAGATGACATTGTGTCCAGATATAACATGAATTTAAGATTTTTTTTACTTTTAAATAGTGAATCAATGAAATGATATCGAACAAGTGAACAACTTTCTTGACAATTAATTATTTTCATCAGAATACTAAGTGTATGTTATAAAATAATTTCAGTAATATAATAAGATATACAGTGCATTAAAGCATTTTCAGGTTCTTAACCTGAGCATAATACGAAAACTTCGAGTAATGACAAATAAAGCCCGGTCTGATTAACCGACCGCCTCCAAAATTTACACAGGCTCTATGGTCAAAACCATAATAGCACCCATTACCATAAAAGAGATCCAACTAATCATCGGCACTGAACAACACAACCTATATCGGTCGTAAATATAACTGGTTATGTAAAATCTTTTTGACACACTTTTAAAGCACTATCTGTAATGGTATCTTGAGAACAAAGGGTGTTACGTAAAAAAGTGTGTGACCTATACTGAAAGTGAAATGAACGCATTCCACACTTCTGCATTCAAAGGAAGCAGAGCTTTCAAAATTATTTTCCGTCGTGATACATTTTCGAAGGAAGGAACGGTTCCAACAATATATCTTTTTCTGCCTATGTAGGTTATTTTATCCTCTAGTTGGATGGGGACGTGAGAGACGGCCGCTCGACCTCCTCTCCCTCGGCGGAGCGTCTTTTGAGGAGATATTTTAGCTGAAGCAACTCTGTTTCCTATACTGAAAGTGAAATGAACGCGTTCCACACTTCTATATTCAAAGGAAGTAGAGCTTTCAAAATCATTTTCCGTCGTGATACTTTTTCGAAGGAAGGAATGGTGCCAAAAACATGTCTTTTTCTGCCTATATAGAACATGTTATCCTCTAGTTGGATGGGGACGTGAGGGACGGCCGCTCGACCTCCTCTCCCTCGGCGGAGCGTTTTTTGAGGAGATATTTTAGCTGAAGCAACTCTGTTTCCTAAAATGATAAAAAATAGATCCGTTAGTCAGCGTCTTATTCATGACAGATATCAAAGAAAACACTGAGATTGTAAATCTTTATCTTGTGAACAGCACATACGCTCATTTCTTTGCTTAGCTGACCCGCTGATACAACTTTTGTACCTCTAATGTATTATATTTTGACGTAAAAACGCGTCCTGAAAATTTTTCATCTTCAGAAACTCACACCTGCCCACTCACCCTAAGATTTAGAGCGTGAGTTCCAACCATGTCTATTTATTTGTGATCCACGCTGACCCAAAGGCTGTGGGAAAATCAGTTCTTGTTAGAAATATAACAAAATTATACCGCTTTATTTTTATTAACTATTTTCTGGAAATCTTGCGATATTGGGGCATAGATGTTCTTTGACGCCTGTAAGAAGAAAACTTAAATGTAAGGCGATTTCGCATTATCTATATATACAGTGCTGTTCAAAATTATTAGAACGCTACAGAAGATTTTACACTATATTTTACTGAAAATAAATTTATTTATTTATATTTCAAATGTATTAAATTTATTATTAATTCAATCACATTCATTAGAAAAAACTTCAAATAACTCAAAAATTACTGCAAAATATCTCAGAATTGGAAAATTTTCATATAACTCTAAGTCATGTGCTGTTCAAAATTATTCGAACAGTCAAAACATTACAACGAAAAAATGACAACAATTTTTAAAAGTAAAATATCGGTGTTTAATGTTTATATCGGTGTTTAATATTTTTTATATTTTAACGTTTTATTATTAACAGTTTCTAGGTATTTTTCTGGTTGATACTGCGCCTTTCATTTCTGATCGCCTGAAAAAAATTTATTTCTATATCTTCTCTCTTCAAAAGGTAATTCGTGATTCAAAACTGACCATACATCTTTGATGGGGATAAAGTATGAGCTTTTCGGTGACCAATCCCGTATCTTAATCTTGTTTTTTTTGAGAAATAATCTTTGGAAACTTTGACGTGTGTTTCAGATCATTATCTCATTGAAATGTATGCCTTCGACCTACACTCAAATTTCTGATGGATTTCTTCAGATTTTGGGGCATGACATCTAAGTACATACTTTCAGTCAATTTACTGTTGATCATCACAATTTCATCAACATCTCTAGAGGGAAACAACCCCATATCATCATATTTCCGCCTCAGTGTTTTACTCCCTCTAGGATATTCATCACTTTAAGAGCCTCACTCGATCTTCTCAACACTCTTTAAATTTTATTTCATACAAGAAGATCATATTTGCTTTTGTGTGACCGTAAAAACTGTCCCAGAATTGTGAAACCTTCGAAATATGCTCTTTTGCAAAGGCCAAGCGTATTGCCATGTTTTGTTTTGAGATGAATTGAGAGGTGTGATCTTTTTCTTTTGATACAGCTTATCAGCCTGAGTTTTTATTTATAAGGCAAATTGTTAGAGCTGACGCATTCAACTTCAAGTCTTTCACAATCTCTCGTCACGATATATTGTTCTTTTTCTGGGAAAATCTTTCATTCATAGAGTCTTTTCTTGTACTTGTTTTCGGTTTTCTGTCTCGTCCTTTCTTGTTTTCGATGGATCCTGTCGTCTCATTTTTCTTGCACAAATAGTAGATACCCAAAATAAAAAAATTATACTTCTTTGGTAGGTTTTTATATGATACCCCATCCTTTCGATCTTCATTGTTTCGGTGGCGAATATCAAAAGAAATCTTTTAGCTCTTGAGCATAGCTGTTTGATTAGCTGCTTCATAGACCAAAAAAATTACCAAATAAATTAGTCTGTTAAAATTATTAAAATTTACCAAAATAAAAACAAATCCAATTCGTACTCACTTAAATATAAGCTTCGTCATCAGTCGTTCGAATAATTTTGAACAGTTAGAATATAAAGTTTTGAGCAATAAATTCTTTCCAAGAAACACTAACATTTCATGAAATAACTAAAATTATATGCATTTATGAAAGATGAAATAAGGTACCAGAAAATCAAAACAAAATAGAAAATTATCAAGTTTTTAATATTTTATGAACTAAAGATGAAACTTTAACAGTTCGCTCTAATAATTTTGAACAGCACTGTATGTAAAACACATTGTATGTAGGTATGCATATATGTTTGCTCCAGCATAACTTCCGAACATTTTCCATTTAGTTATTTCAAAGTCGATTCTAGAAGGTATTGAATCACGGAAACAAGCAAGAAAGAACTACTAGTGACACCAAATACCACCCTGAAATGCCTGTAATACTTTAGTTTTCCATCAGTTCCATACCATAAGAATGTTAAATAGTCATTATCTTTATGGTAGAGACTGATTTGTAGAAAGGCTTTTCGTATATCTCCAGAAACTCCTATTCGATTCATTCAGAATCTGTGATGGATCGAAGGAATCAGTTCAATAAGGTTCAGTCCTTTTTCTATACAGAAATTAAGACTAGGTTATCCTTTCTGTTTAGCCTCGGCATCAAAAACTGGCCTAATTCGTGTTGTACCGTTTTCTTTTAACGTGACTATGCGGTAGATAATGGCAAGGTAAATCAATTTCACTTTTTGTTACTTCTTCTATGGTGCGTTTTCGCTTCCATTCATTAAAAACTTCTCCGTAAGCATCATAAAGTGTTTCAGCTTTCAATCATTTTACTGTAGAATCTAATCTTTTAACAACTAAGTCATAGTTATCTTTCAACGGTAGATGATTATCAAGCCATGGCAAACTGACTTGAAAGCGTCCCTCTTCGTTAACTTTTACAGAAGACAAGAAATGATCTCTTGCCTCTTCTTGAAGTTACAGTTTATTTTTCTTCTCTGAGAGATCTAGAATCCCAAGTGCATCTAGATACCATAGATCGGATATCAATGTTTCATTATACAACATGGATGTGGCAAGCAGTGTTGAATTGTCTGAGATCTCGGGAATACAGTTTTCCCCAAAAACAGTCCATCCAAGTTTAGTTTCTATCGCAGCAGGACCTGAAGCAAGCAGTTTAAAACCTCTGGTCATCAATTTGCCTGCAATGTCAGCTCCGATCAGTATTTCTATTGGCCCATCACACAGGCCTACAAGAAAAAAAATTTTTGGTGCCTAGGATTTTAGAACTGATTTTAGCTATATTTGGGGCACTGAAAATAAATATGAGATCAGTTTTTCTCTATCTGCTCTACTTTTTTAGATCAGTGTTTTCTTAAAGTGCAGTTCTACACGAAAAATACAGTTCTAACTCCATTTTGTGCAGTTCTAAATCACACATACAAGGATTGGTTCCTGTATATTTATCCTATTGTCAGTCTGCCGTCCAGTTAGTTCCAGGAAAATCCACCAGATTGAGTAAGCATTGTCTGTCCGGTAACTGAAGTGACCTTCAATACTTCAACTAATGTTGACTTCTCGCCGTGCAGGGTAGATCGAATTTGGTTCCCGCGCTCTATTTGTGCTTAGGAAAGAGTTGTTATAAAGTTAGCTTAAAACGTTCTGTGTTGTAGATTGTTGTATTTGTGTTGTTGAATAGAAATAAAATGAGTTCAAGTAGAAGAAGTTGTGTAAATCATCCTGATGTGTTTTGCTACATATGCGGAGAATACATGTTAGAAGAAAACAGAAAAACTGTTAGTGACTTTGTAAAGATAGCTTATCTTGGATAATTTGGTGTTAGGCTTGATGATCAGGATAAAGGCTGGGCACCTGGTTAGATTTTAAGGCATCTAAACTTGCCCCGGTCATGAGGCAAGTTTACACACCACCAAAAATGATTAAATAGAAGGCTTACAGTGATCAAAATGCAACAAATTAAATACAAAGAAAACTAGTTTATTTTAAAAAGTACATAATAGATTATAAACAATCACGGTAAATCCTAATAGTTTTCAAAATCACTCTCACAAATTATATAAACAAAATATTTTGAATTGTCATTGGTAATACAGTCTTCGCGAGCCCACTTCTTACACTCGGTGCATGTATCCACTGTTCGCCAAAACTTGATCTTCGTATGGATTTAAACAGTAAATACACTGACAATTTTCATCGTCATGCTCTTCATCAGAATCAAAAGTTTTCTTGGTTTTCTGTGCCTTTTTACGCTCAACCTTTCCCAAATTTTCTTTCAGAACACGGTCTTTCTTATTTTTAAATTTTTTATCCTCACTGTTTTTTCATTATTATAACGTGTTCTAGTGGAGTTTACTGACTGGGACATATGAGATGGGTTGATGCTAATTTCCTCTTTATTGATTTCTCCTTCTCTATTTGTAAAGCATTTGTTACAGGTATGTCTGTAAGAATTGATATTTGCCTTTTTTACTACTTCTGTTACTTCTTTTATTTGGCCCTGCTTTTCAAAATGGCCTCACATCTTCAGGTATTGGAAATGACTTTGTAATTCAAGTGCCATTTATGTCAGTTCGAACAAAAAAATGGCGATGGGGAACTTTTACACGCTGTGTAAAGCTGCCCCATTCGCTGTGTGTAAACTTACCCCAGCGCCATTTTTTTGTTATAAATCAGCATATAAGCTTTATTCATAATAAAAATAATCGATTTATAGCTTAAAATAACCGCAAAAGAACAACCGAAGAGGATAATCCATAAAAAGTTTTAATATTCTAATAGTACGAGCTCTATTAAAGCCAATAAGTAAGGGTAAAAATGTACTCAACTGGTAAAAAATCAGAAAAAGTTGTCCACTTTTAAATCTGACTCCAAACTGGGACCGAGACACTTCTTCTGAAAAGACATGTGGCGTCCCCTGACCAATAGTATGTGAAATATAAGCCTTGCGTAAACGCCCATGTGCCAAGCTTGACCCGGTCTCCCCCTAGCATATATTTCACTAAAATGCTATATCTTAGAAATTTGAACTCCTAGGCAAAAACTGATGACATATTTGAATTCAGGGCATCAAATTCATATCAAATCAGCTCCAAATACGCCGGCACCAAAACAACTGTTGACCTGTGTCATTTTTATCAGAGAAATAAATGTTATTTTCTCTAATATTCTGCAGACACACTCCTTTACCGACTGCTCCAATCAATTACTGCTTTAATTTATTTTCTATGGATCGGTTTTAACTCTTTCTGCTGAAATAATGTGTCCAAGATAATTAACCTCCTTTCGGAAGAATCTGCATTTTTTGGACTTAAATTGAGGTTAGCTTTTTGCAGTCTCTGTAATACTTTACGAATATTATTCAGATGTTCTTCAAATGTTCATCCTATTATTATAATGTAATCTAAATACACTAAGCAGGCTTCAGATGTAAGCCCACGGAATTCTGTCTCCATTAATCTTTCAAATGTGGCAGGGGCGTTACAAAGTCAGAAAGACATTACCTTAAATTGCCAGAGTTCTTGTTCGGTGGTGAAGGCTGTCTTTTTCTCTATCTTCAGGTCGGATCTCGACTTGCCAGTATCCACTCTTTAATACAATGTTGAGAACCATTGACTTAAGTTCAAAGCATCCAGGGTGTCGTCTATCCGTGGTAGAGGACAACTGTCCTTTATCGTAATCTTATTTAACTTCCTGTAGTCAACACAGAACCGCTTCGACCCATCTTTCTTCTTAACAAGCACAATGGGCGAAGCTCAAGGCCCTGACGATTTCTCTATTGTTCCGTTATCCACTATCTCTTTAACTAGGCATTCTGCTTCATCTTTCTTTCAAAGAGGCAAATGTCTTGGACATTGCTTGATTGGTGGATGATTACCTGTAGAATTCTATGTTGAGTCATATTGCAGCGGCCGACATCAGATTCACTGGTAGAAAACAAGTTCAGAAATTCTTGAAGCAATTCCCTAACTGCTGTTCGCTGCTCTTCATTAAGCCCTTCAAGATTCTCCAAGATTGTCGAAAGATGTTGTGCTTCGGAAAATTCTTGAGTACGAGCGACGCTATGCGCCACTGGTCCACACGTCGCAATAACAGCTCCTTTGTCCAAGGTCTTGGGTTTATTATCCAGATTCAGAACTCGAACCGGGTGGCTTCCCTTTTTTAATCAGTGAGTGTGGCCGTCACAAGGACTCATTTCTGGGAGACTTGGCTAGGAAAGTCCGTTACGACATATCTGAATTGCCAAGAAACTTCGAGAATTCTCTGAATAAGACATTCTGATCTGGCTGGTATTATGGCTCTCTTTGGCCAATACGGAGCATAACTTTGAATGCTCTGTACTGGTAGAAAACGAAGGAATTTCCTCTCCTCCTGTGCGTATCACATTATTCTACAGGTCTAGAGTGAGGTTAAACTTTTGAAGGAAATCCAGGCCGAGAATGCATGGATCAGTAATAACAGCTACGGAGATACTGTATTGGAATTTTCTGGATCCACATTCAATTGATGCATCCAGTTTGCCATGTATCTTTGCTTTCTCACCAGTATCGGTCCTTAAAAAATATTAGAAGCCGTGTAAATAAAATTGTATTTTAATTTCTGGGCCAAGTCAGTCCTTAACAGAGTCACGTTTGCGCCTGTATCCACCAACATTGAACACGGGATACCACGAATAGATGCTTCAAATAGAGTCCATTTCTCCCTCCTTTAAGTGCGGAGACTTTCAGTCCTTCTTCAAGGGTTTTATTTAGAAAAAAGCCTTCTCCCCGTAACACGCCTGTAAATTTGTTTTCCTGGACGGACTTTATCACTTGGCATACTCTCTGTAGACGCCTTTTTTATTGCATTTCTAACAAGTCACATTCGGATATTGTCGTTGAGCGATTTTCTTTCCCGCAGCAAGATTATTCGATAGTTTTTGCAACGTTTCCAGTAGAAATTAAAATTTGTTATCTTTTCCTTTTCCTCTTCTATCTCTACTGATTTGACATGGAATGGATGTCTCTGAAACAGTTTTTGCAACCTCATATGTCATGCTATATGTTAGAGCTGATTTCATATTTTTTTTTTCATCTGTCAATCTCGTTGCATGTTGTGTGGCTTCGCCTCTGATAACGTCGACAAAATATTGGGCCACTAAGTTTTCCCAGACATCCAGAGGGCACTCGCCGTAGGCCAGACTCATTAGTCACTCCACATCGGCGGCTAATACCTGAAGGCTTTCTCCTGCCTCTGCCGTCTCGTCTTCATTTCAGTCTTACAAAACTGGGTAAGATGACTATCTCCAAATCGGGCTTCTAGAGCTTTCTAGATGATCGTTAGGTCCGTCAACGTATCAGCTGGTATGCCTTGAAGAACTTCCGCCGCTGATCCTCGGAGACAGGCTACAAGTTGACTGGCCTTCACAAAGTTCTGCCATCCGTTTGTCGAACTCACAATTTCGAACTGTGTCTTGAAAACAGTCCACGATGTACGCCCGTCGAATGTCAGGGGTTTGACTGTCGGTCGGGAATACATGGGTTCTGTACTTGACGGGAAATTGTTTCTTTTATCTCAGGATCACTGAGTCTCTTCTTGGTGTCTCTGATCGTCCCTTGAACTTTGCCCTCTACTTCCTCGATCCTCCTTTGAACCTCGTCCTCTTCTTCCTTGATCTTCCCTCTCACGGCTTGGATATCTTCTATTTTTCCTATACAACTGTTAAATGATCTTTAATTCCTTCGATTTCAAACTCGATGTGTGCTCTCGTCTCTTCGTTTCCAGCTCGGATTAAATTCTTCATTTCTTCTTATCCTTGTTCCATTTCCCTCGACTGGATAGCAACTGATCCTTCATTTCTTCTTATCCTTGTTCCATTTCCCTCGACTGGATAGCAACTGATCCTTCATTTCTTCTTGACCAACTTCCATTTTTCCCTCCAATCAGGCCTTCATCTCTTCTTGCTCTTTCTTTAAGCCAGCAAGCAAAGCAAATTGTTTGGCGTTATCAGCCATCTTCGGGTGTGATCTCGTATTCACCATACACAATAAACCCCACTTCTGATACCAATTTCACAAAACTCGTTCGGTGAGAACAGACCAACAAGCAGGATAATGAAGAATAACATTTTATTCCCAAATATCCAGGAAAACAGGACGCACAGGTAACAGGAACAATAACTCTTGTACAGATTAGCAACGCAAACAGAAAGCAATTTACGAGTAATAACAGTAAGAGTACTTTCAGATTTATCAACACAAACAGTCAGAAAATCAATAGTAATGACAGTAACAGAACTTTCGATAGCGCTCAGCTCACCAGCTTTCCAGCTCGCATCGCAGACGAAACGTAAAAGTCATCTCTCCTTTCAGTTGCCTCCGTTTATTTACCCTAGTTCAACTGGTCGTAACGTCACATCGAATCATCCAGTACATTCTGTATATCCCCTCTCCCAGTAGAGATATCGAGAAAATTCACATTTTCGGAACCTTCCATTTGTCGCCAAGTCGCCATAATGGTCGACAAGTTTGTCGCCAAGGTCAGGTTCCGTGCCGAGCCGCAGCCGGCATTCCATACTTACCCCTGTAAAGTTCTCTTCCAGTCTAGCAAAGCAGTAAAGCGACATTACATTTTTGCAACAATATAATACAGTATGCAACAAATAAAATGCATGGAGTGTATTTTAAAATTAAATTGGCGCAACACACATACATGGCAAATTTTCTCTTGAAAATTATTTAAATCCATATTCAGATTGAAGTAAAAATATTGATTGTCTAAAATGCAATGACTTAATATACTTACATTAAAATAGAAATAGATGATTGCATTAAGCGATCCATGACTTATTGCTATTAAGTGGTATGCTAGAGATAAGTTGTTTTTATAACTGAAAAAGGAAATACATTATTATTTTCCACGACTACAAACAAAATATACGGTATTGAATTAAGAAATATGCCATTCTATCCTTAATATAAACAAATTAAATCAAGAAAAAACTAAAATAGTAATTTTTTAAAATGTTAAATTGACAAATAATTGAATGTGTCCATTACAATAAATAACACTATACAGAGAACAGTGGACTCTTTCTGGCATTTTTGAAAATTATTGACTTAGAGTTATAAAAATTTTTACTCGTGTATATTAGAAGATAAATTCGTATAAAAACTCTTTAGAACTAAATATGTTATTTTTAAAAAAATTAAAAAATATATAATTTTTAAAATGCTTCAGACAAACTCATTTTTAATTTTTTTTTTGTCTTGTTTTTTCCGTATAGTCATAAAAAATACATTTGAAACAAACCTGGCGATCATTTTTTATCCCATTCAAAATGAATTTTTTTAGAAATAATTTTATGCACATGACCTGAATTTTCATAAGAATTTTGTGTTTTTATGAACTGAAATTGACTTTTAACTATCTTAAAAAACTCGAAACATTCTCAGTTTTATTTAAATGTATAACAGGAATCTTTATTGCAAATTTTATGAAATTGCCTCAAAAATCAAGACACCTGGATTATTTCAAAGACATTTCAATCTGACAAAACATCGTTTTGAGAAAAATTGATTTAAAATATACTTATTCATTTGAAGTCATTATATATTCATTTCATTTAAAAAATACATGTTAGATAAAACCTGAAAGGAATTCAATGGAAATTCGTGGTTTAAGCTGTAAAATTTGATAATAATATACTGTTAAATTTAAACTCGATACTGATGTTGAGGAAAATGCTGTTACTAAGTCAGGAATACGTAAAGCGTGTGTACTGCCTCAAAAATCCCCTATAAGGCATTTGAAGTTATTTAATAATACTTATTTTCTATATAGTGCTCAGTGAGACATGCGTACTGTATCATGAAAAACACATCAGCAAAACTTAAACTAATGGTGATCAAACTAAAAGTTCGTGCTACATTTCAATTAGTAAAACAAAGTAATGCTCTTACCTGTCAGAAAGTAAGCAGCAGGCAACAGTTGAATAGCCATCTTTTATTTTCTACAAGCAGCACATCACAACACGTACAAGACAGAACAGAGAACACAACATCACATGCTGAGCGGTAGATAGAAAGTACTTAATGTAAATACAAAATCCGTAAGTGGCGCGCAGCGCAACCTGGCGAATAGCCTTGGTCTTCAAGGGTTTCAACAAATGGTTTTGTTTAGTTTCGCTAGAGTTTTATAGCACAAAAGCCAGTTTTGCTATGTTGTTCCAGATTCAATGCAAAAGGTGCAAACTAAGTTTATGGCAGTTGACAGATAATTTTGTTGTTTCTACGTTGCCGTAGCTGGCATGTGGGAGTGTATGCACGAACAATTTGTCTTAATTAGCGAAATTGTGGGTTTACATAATTACATGAAACTGAAATTAGTATTCCTGATAAAATATTTGATAGTAATGGATGCATTGAAATTTTCCGTGTGAAATTAAATTTTAAGAATGCTCAAAATATACTTTTCACTCTCATTACCGAATGCTATATACTTTGTGAGAAAGAGCTAAATTTGAAATTGATTCTATTCTTTAGTTGAACATTTTAAAGCCTGTTACGCATGCTACTTGTCTTGTACGCATGTTAGTCCGTTGATATTGTAACAAAAGGTGAAAAAAGTTCACATGTGTATTAGAGTAGCCCTTATTATAATGGCGAAAAATTTACTTAACATTTTTTAAGCGCACACCCCCTAATTTTTTTCCTTTTACCATAATATGAAAGTATTCCAAATATTTCTTGAATATATAAAGATTAATCCGTGCCGCATCGAGCTTGATTATATGATTATATAAAAATATAGGAGTGAAAACGAAAAATTAAATATTTTTTTGAAATGTACATTTATTATTCATACCAAAAATGTCTTGATTTCGTTAAGAATTTTAATAATACACTTTTAATACAGTTAACAATACAATTTTAATACTTTAACACTTTTTAATAATATATTTAGTCAAATTTTCGTTTCAGAGTAGCCTTCTTGCAGTCCGGATACTGCTTCCTGTAGTCTTCGACACACTAAAGAAGAAATTGCTTTTGCTCTTCGTCTGCAGTTAATAATCCATTAAAATCTTGCATCAATTTCACCCCTCTTTCAGCTGTATCGTTAAAAACTCTAAGATTTTGGAATATTTCTTGTGACTTTAAATAAAAATCGTCCCTATCCCAAAGATCTGGAATGATATTCAGAAAGCTAATGCCGGTATTCAATTTCTTTAACAAATTTAAACTTTTCTGAGAAATGAAGTCTTCTATTGCTTTTCCTGAAAACAAATAAATAACTAATTGTACGATATCATATCTAAATTCTGAACAACTTAATGTGTAAATTAAATCAGAAAAGCTTGTTAAAAATATGATAAATGAAAAATCTCACTATCGTTATAAAATCAAAGAATAATGTCTAATAAAAATTATTCTTAGTAAATAAAATATATAGTGTTAAAATTAAAATCTTACCTAGAAGAAGGGGAACTTCATTAGGCTGAACAATACATTTTCTTTCAGTATGAAGATTTTTCCCGTTTCAAATTCTCTATGTTGTGCTTTTTGGATGCAATATTAACATTTTCATCAAAAATCGCTAAAATGCTTGACTCTTCATTTAAGTACCACAGATTATTACAAAACTTCTTCAAAGCAATTGATGAAATGTCCTGATTTATGTTTTCATATTTCTTTAACTTTTTTAAAAACATTAAATCATTAAGTGGAGCACCAATTGCGGATGAACTCTCTAACCATGATTTAACATACACTGTCACAAGAAACAAACAAATGTTCTTCAGACCATTCACTTTAGACATTTTTAAAGACAATTTCAGTCTGAATAAAAATATTTTAAAGGAGTAAATGGCCTTTGCTATCCATCGAGCATGATCTAAAGCCTCTGGTGGTCCGATTTTGATAGTCGAGTCTGAGTTCCTACCAATAAAGGCTATGCATAATTCAACGAGCTCCCGATAATCGTTCTTCAATTTTTTATTTTTTAGCGCATTAGAAAGATAATCCACACTACTCAGTATTTCGCTCTCACTGCATATTGCGTTCAAGTATTTATGTCCATCCATATAATTTTCTTTTTCCAAATTATTTCATTTTTCTCTTATTTTTTTAAAGAAAGCAACATCTGGACTAGAAGTCACTTCGTTTAACTCATATTCGAAAACACTTCCTAGCACTAATTCATATATGGGATGCCTACTTGGAAAATATGTCATCTCTCGATTTGCATACAGCTCTAGAAATGTAATCGCACCGTTGATACGACCCGTGTTCGAACTAATTGTGTCAGAACAGAGAATTTGAGCTTTATATTCCAATCCCAAATCTTTTAAAACATTCCAGACAGCCATAGCTTGCTCCTTCCCTGAAGAATTTTCTAATTTTGGCACTCCCAGCAATTTTTCTTCACCTTTATATGTAACAATAATAGGCAGTCTTTCACTTTTTAAATCTCACATTTAAAGCAGGTAGCAATTTACCATCCCAATGAACGCATACGAAACTAGGTTCATTTTCTTTAAATAATTCTTTAATCCTAGTAGCTTTCGTCTTATGAAAATCTTCCCGATATCTTTGGATCGTATTTCGATTGATTGCCAATTCATCTATATTGTGTCCTAAAGACTCAGCTACGGTTTCGAGAATAAAAACGGCACAATGTGGAATCGTACAGCCATTATTTTTGGAGTTAAGAAGCATTTCCTCCCATGTACAATTCCCATTCTTAATTCTATCTGCGCATTTATGTTCTCCTCAAGAGACGACTGGGTAATGTTTGATGAAGGCCCAGGTTGATCAGAAATATCTTAGGTACCTGACGATTCATCTGATGAATCCATGAAATTGTTATCGATCTCCGAACTATTATGAGCCTTAGCCCGTCTGTTTTCTTGTTCTATGACACTCAATAATACCCTTTCTTCACGCTTTGCTAGCTTCATATCGATTCCCATTAGACATACTCTCCGTCCTGGTTCTCTTTGCCTCAATAAAAATTTTCTGTCTTCTTCAATTTTTATGATTTCCAAGGCATTAGCGTGAGCAATATCAAATAAATTATTTAAATCTGATATAAAGTTACGTTCATTTCCTTCTTGCATTTCTGACCTACGGCAGGCAGTTTTTTGAAGATTGCGCCAATGATTGTACATCTTCATTCTGTTTTCTACATAATGAGGTGTCGCTCTTGTAGGAATCCTTGCTTTCTCCCAGAAAATGAGGCATTCGCGCACTACCAAGTTGGCACCCCAAGTAAAAAAGTCAGCAAAAAACCTTTAAAAAAACCTTCAGGAAAACTGCAGGTATTTGGGACAAAAAAATCTGCATCTTCCCTTCATATTTCTGTCCGAAATACCTGCAATTTTCCTAAAGGTTTTTTGCTGACTTTTTTTCAGATGAAAAAAAAACCCTGCATCTTACCTGCAGGTTTTTATGCAAAATACCTGCAGATAAAAAAAAACTTTTATCTACAGTTAAGTTTTTCCCCTCCCCCTTTCTTCTGACGTCATTTCAGAGATTTTCGTCGCGGCTGGAATGTCAATTAATTAGGAATCATAACTGATCAAGGCTTAATTATTAATTTCAATGAACTAATTTTTAATTGAACTTACTTGTACGACAAAACTTCAAATTCCTCCGAATCGGGGATCGAACCCGCGTTCCTAGAGTTGGCAGGCAAGCGCGCTATCTCCTATACCTGACAGAACTTCGAAAAGGTGATGTAAAATAATCTATTTAAGTTTAAACTACACCCTCTAGTAGCGCCATCTAGTGATGTAAAAAATCAACTATTGCCAGAACGCGTAATGTGTTTTAAAGTTAGCTTATCTGAGTGACAACAGGTTACTGCTACATGTCTAAACAGTTAGACCATGCATGGACAAGCGATAGAAAATTATTTCCGAAAAGTTTCTTTCTTTCTTTAATATTTTTTATAATGCTTAATATGTTTTTAATATTTTTTATAATGCTTAATATGATATTTCACATGTAATTTTTTTTCGTTTATTTCTTTGTTTTAAACAAAAAGGTTTTTTTTTTAATTTGTCAGTTTTGCTACGAAACGATATATATATTTATATGACTTTAAAAAGAATCTTTTTTAAATATTTTTTCTATTCAAAAGTAAATCAAGATTTTCATTACACTGAAAAGAAGAATTTATTATGTTTATTACAGATTAAAATTTCTTATCATCGTGTTTCATATGGAAAATGCTTGATACTGAATCGCATGAAATTAAATTTTTTTCGCAAAATTTTAAAAGTTGCATTTTTCTTCAAATATAATCTTTTTTATATATTAAACCCTAGTTCTCCCCCCTTACCTCTTCTCTCTATCCAGTCCTACTTCAAGCTGTTTGAATCCGAGTTAGATACCATATTATATAAAACTGTATGAAACCCAAATAAAATAAAAAACATTCATATTTCATGCATCAAAAGCAATTTTCATTTTTCTTCAAAACACCTGAAGTAAAATCTGCTTTAAAAAAATCTGCTAAGTCATTGAAGGTAAATTGAAGTCTATAAACTTGTTGAAAAAAGCCTGTATAAAACCT
This sequence comes from Araneus ventricosus, assembly GCA_013235015.1. NCBI lineage: Eukaryota > Metazoa > Arthropoda > Arachnida > Araneae > Araneidae > Araneus > Araneus ventricosus. The sequence goes on from BGPR01003445.1 coordinate 30,769, forward strand.
TAAAAAAATCTGTACATTTCTCGAAGGAAACCTGCAGCTTTTATTTCCCTTTAAAATACCTGTAGAGATCTTTAAAATTCCTTAATGATAATTTAGAACTCTTTAAAAGTCTGCATGAAACCTTTAATAAACTGTACACTTCCTGAAGGAAATCTGCAGTTTTTATTTCGCTTTAAAATACCTGTAGAGACCTTCAGAATACCTGAATGGTAATTTAGAAGTCTTAAAGAGCCTGCATGAAACCTTTAAATAAACTGTACATTTCCTGAAGGAAACCTGCAGTTTTCATTTTCCTTCAAAATACCTGTAAAATCTCATTTTTTAAAGGTTTTTTTTTTGCTGATTTTTTTACTTGGGACTTTCCCTTATGGATAATTTAACTTCATGTAAATTACAAAATAGCACCGATAGTACTTGCCGATTAGATGGAAGTTTGCATCCGGTAATTTGGTGACGTTCACTACCAATTAAATAAATATTTCGATCACCACTTCTGAAATTCGAAGCCATAATTGCACTAATAGTTGATCCGAACAGCGACTAGAATAGACTGAGAACGAGACACCTGCGTAGGAGGGAGGGAGACATAAACCAAGAAGTCGATGCTTGCACCCACATGCTTTCTACTTCTACCGCGATGCGGCACGTGTTCCTGACTTTTGATTTGAACAAAATAGGCCTCTGATTATTTCTAAGAACAAACGGAACAAAAATGGAGGGTGTGCGATTTGAAATTAGAACTTCAAAAAATAAGGGCCACCCTAATGTGTATGGATCTATGGTTTAGGGTGGTCCTTAAGTATCAACTTTTGAAATTTTAATGGGGCACCCTCTCATTTTGTTTCATGGCCTAAAATAAGACTACCATATAAATTTTAGTTTTTAAAAATGTATTTTAGGGGTCACTACCAAGATATAATGTTTCGAAAACTCAAGAAATTTTCCAATATTTGAATAAACCGGTAAACACATAAATAATAATCAATAACAACTGCTGAACGTAGGAGAGCACATTCCCCATTCTTCTCATCTTCACTGTATGTTCATCTCACAGTCAGATTTCATGTTGAGACAGTAGTGTTTCATGCCCAGACGTTCAAGTACAAGTCACATTCTCAGCCTGAGCCTGAATCAAGCAGTTCAATTTGTAGTCAGCTACTGTACCTAGTGTAATATACTTGTCTGAATGTTTATATTTTGGCTATTTTTGACTATTAAGTTATAGTAGGCCTAATCAGAAGTTAATTAAGTATTATTACGGAGAAATAGTAATATCAAAGTGACACTAATATTTTAGTTTGCAACACCTATACCAATAGCATCAAATAGCAAACTGCCCATTTTAGCAAGGAAATCTACCGATATTTGGCTTGTTGATTAAATGTTTATACCATTGTACCAAACAAAGTTACCATCTAAAGGAAATACTCTCAGCATTTTTTCTTGTTGAATGTTGTCAAAGAATGAATGTCAAGTAAAATGTTTGAGTTTTGATATAACTTCAGTAAACACAGGGTTACAAAGAGGAACATGTGTCCTTATTCAGCAAAATATGAACAAAGAAATGCTCTAGATGGCTTGCTATTATCATGTCCTCGAAATCATGCTTGACTCAGTTCTTAAATCAATTGTGTTTTGAACAAAGCCTGACATACTGATGTTCAGATGATTTTAAAATTCCTGGAGCTCGATTGATCACAGTAATGTTCAAACTGCCATATCTGATGTTTCAATTCATGAAAAAGCGAACATTGTGTTAGATGTTATTGAGTTTTCCAAAAATTAACTTGAGGAGTGCTAACCGTGAGATGGCTTTACAGAACGTTTAGAGCTCACCATCATATTTCTTGAAGTTCCCAAAAGATGAATACGTTTCATCGTGCTCGATGGATGGGAAAGGCAATTTACTCTCTCAAAATATTTCTTAAGAGATAAATTTAAACTGTTCGAACAAGAAGCTGGAATTCGCGATATTTGTTAGTTTGTTGTAAAATGCAATATGGATAGCTGGTTTCAAGCAGCATCTGCTTGTTTTGTCCCAATAAATGATTTGCATCTCTTAAAAAGCCTAAAAGAGTCTGAAGGTATCAATTATGAAGGAATTTTAAAGTGTGCGATGAACAAGTGTCTTGGCCTTGTTTGGTACCTGTCAGAGGAACTTGTTGTCCTTGTGCTTTTGATGACTATATATCGCAAGAAAGGAAAAGGGAAATGGTGGATGCTTTGAAAACAGAAGAAAATGATAAACCCTTTAAACGAGCTTGATTTGATCTAGATTTTGTCCTTAAAAAGGGTCTACATGATAATTTTATATCAACTGATACAATGGGGTCTTTTAAAATCTTGAATGTACAATCAGGGGTTTTGCAAAAAGATGTGACAGAATGGAAAGAACACGAACCCCTCAAGAATATTGAAGCAATAGTGGGTTCATTAAGAGTTGAAAATAATGTAGTAGTGTGTGGAGTGACACTGATGGAGTCGTACAACAAACTTCATACAAAAGCAGAACTTGTTAGTAAAGCAATTTAGAAGCAAATATTCGGACTTTAAAAAATCTATTTGAATGTCTTTAAAGGTAGTATACCGTAATTCTTTTTTGTAATTCTGTAAACTGAAATCCTATTTAGCTTCATATGTTTATTTAATGTGTAAGAAATAAAAAAATCTTTTAGATTGTATGAAATGTTTAATAAATAAAGTTAGTTTAACTGAAGTTAGTTAAATTCTAATTTTTTTTTTCCTGAAATTCAAAAGCTTTTAGCCGTTGTAGCAGCCTCTAAAACTTGACTTAAAATTCTGAAAAAATTGCAGTAATTCTTTTTTATTTTGTAGATCAGAATGGCAGGGTACTCCATTGAAATTTTAAATTTTTTTTACCCCCATATAAGGGCCACCCTACATGATAGTGTGTGCAGATAAATAAAAGTTTAAGAGATATCCTCCTCTCAAAACAGTCGAGGATACCGCCATACGTGGGGCAACAGCTGAATATTTTACCTCATACTGAGCACGGATTTAGGCAACTTCATGTTCCCAGGCGAAAGCCCGAACACCCCTTGGAATCGTTACACATTTCGAGAGTCTCATTTCGCCCAAACTCTGTCTCAGAAATACTTCAACAATTTATGCAATATAATTTGAAAGTTTTCAGAAATGTTATTTATTGAATTCTATAACAATAAGCATTATAAATTTGTATTAGAAAATCAAAATATATTCAATAACAAATTATCAATCAAATAATACATCAAATATTAAACAAATAAAAATCACAAGAAGGTACTCTATATAAGATATTTTACTGAATATAGATAAATATAAAAAAAAGTGAAAAATATGCAAGAAAGGGGAATTGTTTTCAAAAAGAATGGAAGCATAAATGCAAAAAATATATTAATAAAAAATATAGGATTACCCCTTTCACTGCGGATACTTTTTGATATATGTGGTTTATAAACCACACCCGTAGTTAAAGGATTAAAGAAGAAAAATGTATATATACCAGCTCACATGCTGCGCTAAAGCAGAAATTCATTTGTGCTGTGAGTAGTAAAAGTGAATTGGTAAAAGCTGTACATAAATAGGAAAGAGAGATTAAAAGTGGATAAACCAGCAATTAAAACACTTTAGAAACTTCATCAGGGGAGAAGTTCCAGAGAGAGCAGCTTAAAATAGCGCTTTCTGTACCATATTACGCAGAAACAAATGTATTTTCCCTAGCATCTCTTAAAAAGAAGAAAAAGACAAGAGTCGAACGAATTTCATACAATAAAAATGAACCAAAGAAAAAATTAACAAGCATGAAAAAAGCTTGCATGGAAAAATTAACAAGAAAAGCAAAATTCCTTAGATATGAAACCTAAATGTGAAGGAAAAACAGCATAGAAAATCCCTACTTTTTAATACAGGGTGTACACAAATGAAACGACACATTTCAAAAATTAATTTTAAAAAAACTAAAAATGTTGAAACTACGAATTTTTTTAAATGAGAGATCATCTCAAAATGTTTTTTTCAGATAGGTAACATGCCATTTCGGTTTTCTAGGGGGTCGTAAATTACTGGAAATCAAAAATTTGTTTAGAGCCATTATCTGAGAAAATATTAAAACTGGAAGAAAAATAAAAGCATGTATTTGTAAGGAATTTTACGCTATTTAATTTGTTAATTCACATGTAGCGTGAAAACTGATTAGTTTTCATGATATTCAAGAAAAACTGAAAAAAGAAACCAAAAAACACGCATCGGCTTCTGCTGATCGGTAGCCATTGCGTATGGAATTTTCTTGCTGTAATAAATTTAAAACGGCGTAACGCCGCGTTGCCTATCTGAAAAAAACTTTTTGAGATGCGATCTTATTTTTGAAAAACCGTAGTTCCACCATTTTTAGCTTTTTTATACAGTGAAACCTCTCCGAACGGCCACCCCTGCATAGCGGCCACCCCTCTTAACGGCCAATTTTTCGTGGCACGGATTTTTCGGCCCATAGACCTAATGTTAAAATAACCCCTAGCAACGGCCTCCCAACCCCTCTGAACGTCCGCCGGGTGGGTTCGCCCGTCCCATTAACAAACGCATCGGTTAGAGATTTACTTTTTAAACTGAAAAACGAACTTGAAAAAATGTTTTTTTCCCGAGAAGGGTAAAAACTTAAAACAGTCACAAATTGTATCCTTTTTTCAAAAAATGTAAAATATTATTAAATAAAGTACTATTTTCTCTTTAGATAAGTCTAAAACTTCATTTTAAATAAGAAATATGTGTCAGACTTGTTTATATTATGTATTATAGCAATTATCTTGTAATTGTAACGAAAACCCTTTAGAGCGGCCACCCCCTCTGAACGGCCAATTTTTCTCGGAACGGAGGGGTGGCCGCTCAGAGAGGTTTCACTGTATTAATTTTTAAAATGTGTCTCTTCATTTGTACATTTGCACTTCATACCCTGCATAACCGTCATTTTACCATATACAGTAATAACCGTTTATCAATTAAGATGCCAGGTCACCTTCGGATTCCAAATGGGTGCGTCAGAAAAATGTGCATTCCAATGGTGATCGTGCCAGCTTTGAAAAGAATAACTAATTATAAATATTTCCAATTTGAGTAGCATTAAAGTACAGGATGTAATAAACTGAAGACTAAAAGTGGTAAACGATGAAAGTGCCAAAAATTCCGAAATGGGTTTTTTGACGCAAAACTGTTGAATCTGCCATGCTTTTTAATGTGGTAAACATAGAAAGTGCCTAGGAGCCGTCTAGATAGTTGAAAAGAGTGAATGAAGATGTCGCTAGTGCGAATGTCCATGCGGGCTAATTTGGTGAACGATGAAAGTGCCTAGCGGCTCCATTCCTTTGTAGATGAAAAGTGATTCATTATAATGTGGTACTGATAGGAAAAAAAGGATTATGTCGGGTAGGTACCGAAAGAGGTCTCAAGTTGATGCTGAGTGTACGTGGTAAACGATGTAAGTGCCAGATATGTGCAAAAACAGATTATCGCTATTTCCCAACATTTTGCCTTGCGCCACTTACAACGTTTACCACTTTTAGTCTTCAACTATTGAAACCATTTCAAAAATTAATACAAAAAAAACTAACAATGTTTCAACTGCGTTCTTTTTATAAATGAGAGAGCAAATAATTTTTTTTCAGATAGAGAGGTGGCGTATCATTACGGCTTTCTAAATTTTCTACAGCGAGAGTTTTCCATACGCAATGGGAAGCGATAAACAGAAGCTGATGCGCATTTTCTGGTTTTTAATTTTTCTCGGACATCTCGGAAAACATTAAGACAATTATAACAATTGATTTAACAAATTAAAATTCCCTACAAATACATGCTTTCATTTTTTCCTCTAGCTTTAATAGTTTCGTAGATAATGGCTCTCAAAAATGGGAGCTATCCAATAATTAACGACCACCTAGCCACTATAACTGCGCGTTACTTTTTTGACGAAAAACCTTTTAAACCATGCTCTCATTTTTTTTAAAAAACCGTAGTTGTAACATTATTAGTTCTTTTTTTAATTTTTGAAATGGTTTCAATAATTTATGACCACTCTGTATTTTTAACTGCGTCAGATAAATTGACTGAAAGAGGGTGCTTGAAGCGTAGAATAATTACAAATATATTAAAGGTAAAGTAAACGGAGGTGTTAGGCAAATAAAAGAAAAGGGCCATAATTGAAATGACTAAAAAATACATTTTACGGGTGATAAGAAAAGAACTATTTTGTTTGGGTGGCCCTTCGGAAGTTCTATGCACTAAACTAACATCGATCTCATAGTCTATACATTGATTTCATTTAAAAACTGTTTAATAATGTTTTTTCAGTTACGGTCTTTTTAAATTCTTTCAGTCCTTTAATTGCCGAATTTGTATCGTTACAAATGCGCCAAATTCTTATTATCTGATTAATGATTGTGTTTTTGTCATTAATATTCAAACATTTGTGTCCTAGAAATGAACTGCGTTTACTTTAAATCAAATTTTTTTATCATATATATCACTGTTTCCTATATCACCATATTCAAGTAAAGACAGATAGCCTGATGTTATTGCAAGTTGGTTTTAAATAATTTCAACTCTTCTGGAAAATATTATTGCAAACGGATGAGATATTTTCAAATTAATAGTTATTGAATTATCTTTGTGTGTGCATGCTGTATTAAATTTAAGTGTGTAGTATCCCTATCATAAAAACAAAGGGGAAATTTGCGATTAAAGTTGATTGGGATATTGGCTTAATGAATAGTACTGAAGCACAAGCCAAATGATATCATTTGATCAAGCTGAAAACGAATTTTGTTTGCAGTTTGGAACGGTCCCGATTTTTTATTTCTTTAACTTTTGATTAATATACTTCTAAGGGTCATTCTTTGGAAGGGCTCAAATAGGAATTAGAAGTGGTCCAGTTCAAAACGCCCGTTGTAGCAAGGTTACTTGAGAGTATAAGGTTAGGCTCACAGAGAGCGGATGAATTGATGACGTCGTATTGGGACGCACATCGCTTTGTCTCAGTGTTACGTAACGGAATAAATATCACATTTGAGAGCTTTTTAAGCAACCGAAAAACTTTTTATAAGCCTGACTTTTTGTGAAACGCTGTCAAAGAATCAAATTACGAAAGAATAAATATTTTAAGTGTTTAATCGAAAATTTTAATAAAATTCAGTGATCATGTTGATATGATCACCATGCAAGAAATAAAGAAATAATTGCGACGCATGGTATATAATTTTTAAAAACAAATTTGTCTCAGACACTGGATGGTTTTTTTAAAAAACTGGTGAATTAAGATTAATTTTACTTGCAATTATAAATTAACATCCGTTAAAATAATAGTAATAAATAGTAATATTTCTTCTAGTTACTTCATGTAGTAAAAAATGAAATCAAATATCTGTGAAAAATTCCTTAAAATTAACTTGTAATTTTTGATAAATTTGAGCAAAAATAAATTGTTATTTTTTGCAGAATTGCTTTCATCGCACAACTCGTGATATATATATATATCACATTTTCACGCCCAGTATAATAAACATTTATTAAATAAAATCTCTCGAGCAATTCAATAATCAATATTTGTTGCAATATTAGTAATAAACGGCTGTATCACATACAATATATATATATATATATATATATATATATATATATATCATCAACATCGTTTTTTTTTAATATTTAGCTTACGAAAAAAGGAAATCTCATAAAACCTCTCCTTAACAATCAAACATCCACCTCAGCTCTGAATCAAACGAAAAATATTCATAATAAAACTAAATTTCCCGCCTTGTGAGGAGAAAAAAGAAAAAAATAATAACCACACTCCAGATTAGATATAAATAAGCCCAAAAGATAATATTATTTATTTTCATTCATTGAAAACTCCTATTAGACAGAAAAAAAGCAAATAGTATTCTCAAAAAGAGAATCGATTATTTGGAATTGCTGTAAAGTAAGCAAAAAGAGAAGAACCATAATCCATTTTCATTAAAAATAAAAGTATGTCGCGGAATTTATAAGCAATAAAAAGCAGTCTTGTGATGTAAAATGAATGCAATAATGAGATGCAATAACGAACCATTAATCTGGTATTTTTAACGTTTCTTACAGACGGGATAAATTTATTTCTTCAATTCGAAACCGCGTAGAATAGCGGAGAGTTTCGAAATCTGTCCCAATAAGACGTCATGCGCGGAAAGACCTACTGCGCATCGCGTTTGTGGACCCTCCCTGCGTTGTAGGCCCATCACTTCCTTAAGGAGATTTTGCACTTGGGTCACCCCATAATGGGGGCAGATCACCGTACACGTATTGTTGTCTGCGGCAACCGGTCTCTGAGATTATTTGTTTCTTTCGTTGCGGCAGGGAGGGGGGTTCTTAACCATTTGAGGGGCAAGGCATTAAATTTTTGGAAATATGATGAAAAAACATCATGAATGGGTTTAGTTTATTGTCTAGACATAGATTCTCTATATTTTTTTTTTGTTTTAACTTACTTCGTTCCGAGGGGGGTCGTCCCCCTTTGGGGTCACCCCCTTATATGAGAACCCCCTTAGATACAACCACCTTGATACACTCAAAAAATATTGTTGAATCTTACAGAAATTCATAAATTAAATAAGGAAAATTTTCGAGTTAATTTGTTAAAATTGTAAACGCCCAGTACTGAAAAAAATTCTTATATCTGAGTTAAGGAATTTTCCCAAACTTTATCCTTAATAATCCCTATTCCGAAATGAAATTTCATAAGGTTGCTATATAGATTCTAAAAGGAGTAATATTAGCCCTATCCTAAACCTAATATTTTCCATTAAAAGTTGAATTTAACGGTTCAGAAGCGAGTAAAATTAGGTGTGCCATGAGCTGGCACACTGCGCCGCAAATGTTTAAAGAAGAGTTTTGTAATGTTTTGGCTGAAGGATATTTCGAAAATATTAACTTTCCTGTTCCTCCTGCTATAGCTCTCGACGTTTACTTAAAATAAGAGCCCAATTTTGTTAAAAGTATGAAAATTATCGTTTTTCTGACTAAACCAATCATATCCCTATCCCTAAACCAATTATTTTCCATTTATAGTTGAAATTAAGGGCTGAGAAATGAGTGAAAATAGGTGTGCCATCAGCTGGCACATTGCGCCTCAAAGTGTTAATAATTGTTTTAAGCTCTGAGTACTTAGTTTTATTTAATTAATTTGTGACACAGATATAAAAATACTTTAACACTTCAAAAGTTAGCAAAGTATGCAGATAATTATCTTTTTCACAAGTGGAAAGGCTCGGCAAATCATTTGGAATGCGACCGACAAAGCGTGCTTCACGATCTAATCGATAAACGACTTTATATTAGGCATAGAATTCTGGCTGAAATTTTCTATTAGATTTTTTGAAATTTTCTTCTCAACAACTTTCTTTTTCCAAATATTTAATTTTTTGATTTATTCAACATTGGCTTGTTTTTTGTCATTATTCTTAAATAGAACAAAACAAAAATAAACAATAAAATTTATATATTTTAAGTTAAAACAATGAAAATTGCTTCTTTATCGTATCGTTTACTGTTCAATTTTCAGTTGTTAAGTTCTACTAAAATGTCTCTAATTTAACTTCTGATCATCATAGATGTGAAATAAAAACCGTTTTGAAAACTAAAAAGAATAGGCTTTCAGATAAAATAATAATTTCAGATAAAAATTTGTAATTTTCGGAAGTCTCTGCTCCTTATGAGCGCTTTACCATGATATTTTTCCGATATTTTACATTGTTTTATATTTTTTCACTTTTCTCATTTTATACTGGTTGTGTCATTATTTATTCTTATATACCTTGTTATATATGTCTGTTTATACACATATATGTTTTTTCCAGCATCATTTATGAACACCTGGACCAATTTTGATGAAACTTGGTGCACAGTTTCCTCATTAGCAGACATTAACCCTCGGACTACTAAGAGTTCTCAAAATCTAAGTGCAGTTGTATATGGAGGTTTGCTTACTAATTGATCTGTGGAATGGGTTCGTCCGCCCCGTTCCCCCTATTCTCTTAACTACGGGTTCAGGGAGATACAAATGGCAGGCCTTTCATCTCTCCCTTAAGTGTCGCTTTAATGACCACTCGCCCAAATGCCTTCTCCTCCCTTTCGGAACAGAAACCGGCCGAAATGCGCCCAACTAGTATAGAAGTTGCATGTCCGGTTACGGCCGGTTTAGGAGTCAGAGTGTTAAGTACTGGAGGGGGAAATATGCCCTAACACCAGAGTAATGTGGGAAAAGGTCTCCAAACTACATGCAACAAATAGGCCTATTGACAAGCTTGGCGATTTGGGCCACTTGATCAAATTTAGTTCACTTAAACTTTTAATTAGCAAGCTGAAAATATTATGGGGAAAATAATGCCTAATCCAAACCGTCAGGGCAGAGTGAGGCAAAGTCTTTTAAATACATTTAATAAATTTTCATGAAATTTGAGATAGGTGGGACAATATTGATGACACTGGGTACAAATATTAATTACTCAGAGAATGAATAAAAGAAGTGTATGGATAAATAAACGCTAATTCAATTCCTCAGAGAGGGGTGGAGCAAAATCGTCAAAATACAGGTAAACTCTTAGACATGTCGTTGGACATAGATAGGACTATTTTGGTGAATTATGATACATTAGTCAACTAAAAATTCTGTAGGGGTAAATAAATGCTAAACTAATCTCTGAGGTTAGGGTGCGACAAAGATTGGACAAATAGACGATTCATGCGTCAAATTAAAGCATTTAGGGGTAAATAAATACTCACCTAATACCACATATAGGGTGGAGGAAAGACATAGGCGAATTGACACGAAATTCGATACTGCTGGGTGATTCTAATGCAACTTGGTATTCATGTTCCTGATTAGGCATCATGAAGTGCTGTTCGGGTAAATAAGACCTAACACAGTCCTTCAGAGCAGATTAGGAAAATGTCTCCGAAATACACGTAAAAAATGGACTAATCGAAATCAAACTTAGCTCACAGGTTTCAACATTTCGAACTAAAAATATGGAGGGGATAAATCTTTTTTATCCACCAATTAGGTGGATAACTACCGATAATACTTGTAGAAATGTTTAGTTAGAAGAGCTGGAGCAGTTTGGCAAAACCTCTTTCATTAATTGATTTAGACACTTTAATTGTTGAAATTTTAGTAGGGAAATGCCTCCTACATTGTTTTAAAAAATATTATATTAAGAAAAGGGCCCTATCTCGCACTCTCCTGGGTTAGGTGACGGTGACTTATTGAAATATATTTAGCAAATGGACCCATAAGCTTGAAAGTTTTATGTTCAAGGTTGCTCAAATAATTAGATGCAAAAAAATTTGGTTAACAAAACAAGAAATATATAGGTAGGTGACAGAATAATGTGAACACTTTAGATTTGCATATTTCTTCGAAAATTTTCAGAAACTCTTTATGAATTTTGATTGAAATTAGACCTTATAAAGAAGAGCCTTGGACTCACATTTTACAGTGAAGATTCGATAACGAGGGCATTTAGTGGACCGACCAGAAATCGATAAAGGAGAAAATGACTTACTACTTACCCCATTTCACAGACAGCTGACAATGATTTACCAATTTCATCAATTGTTTTGTTTGATGTGGGTGATATTTACATGCATTTCCTTAAAAATAGCACGAATATTTGGGAAAATATAATGTTTTTCTTAAAAAATCACACCATTTGGAGCATTTTTTAATTAACATGCAGAGTTTTCCACCAAATTATATGAAACTTACAGAATAGTCAAATATAAGTTAGAGAAGCATTGCATAAAAAGAGTGAAATAAATACTTTGAATATTAGAGGAAATATGAATATTTCTGTTAAATATTTTTTTACTGCAAATGTTCGAAGCGTAGCGTAATTTTTCTTTCAAAGCCAGATGTGTAGGGCAATTTATAGAAAATCCTGTTAAATACCATTAGGATTCAGAAAGATATCGGCATTGTAGCCAGGTGAATTTCGCAAGAGAATTTAAATGATAAGGGATTCTTGCACAAACTGATATTTTTTAAACTTTAATCTTAGAATAGTTTTCGCCCAAATGTAATTTAAATAATGTTAAATAATCATTTAATTTGTAAGTAGACATGAGTATACAGGATATTCAACTTTCAAAAAATTCAGCCTTCCTGCTCGAAGATTCAAGTTTAAAAAATAGAAAATTGTGCAAGAATCCTCATCATTTAGTTTCTCGACGAGTGAAACTGAAAGTAACCTTGCTGCAATGCCGATTTCTTTCTGAATCTTAATGTTTTTTAACTGGAATTTTTATTTAAGTTGCCCTATATATCTGACTTGGAAGTTACGAAAGAAATATTACACTCTACATTTCGCATATGCAAAATAAAAAATATTTATAATAAATACTCATATTTCCTCTAATATTTTTTCTAAGTTTTTACGAAGCTTTTCTGAAATATTGTCGAGTATTCTGTAAGATTCATGTTATTTGGTGGAAAACTCTGCATGCTTTAAAAAGAACGCGAGAAAATTTGGGATATTTTAAAGAAAACTTTTAGATCTTCCCGCATATCCTTGCCATTTTTACGACCATTGAAAAAGTCGCAAGTTATTATCAACTTTATATGAAATGAGGTTAGCCCTGAATCATTTTCTTCTTCAGCAATTTTTTGTTGGAGCACTAAATGCCCCCCATATTCTCTGTTAATTGTGAATTCTAGCCTCTTCTTTACATGGCTGACGTTCAAAGAAAATCTGTCCAACTCTTCGGAAGTTATTAGAAGAAAACATGCAAATCCTTATGTGTTAACATCATTCTGTTACTCAATTTAATACTCTATACTATGATATTGGATAAATAAGTTATGGAAATAATAACATGAAATATTGTTCCTTAGGAGGGAAAGCATCCCAATGCTATTCAAATAATTATCTTTTTATGCATAATGGCCAAAGAATTTAAGTTATATTTAGTCCCGTGGCTCAAAAGCAAATTTTTAACCCGTTAGAGATAGGCATAACACTCGGTCAATTTTAGTTGCAGAAGAGTGATACTTTTTTGTATAATATGTTAGTATGTCAAGAAATTTTCATCAAATCTAGCTAATAGGAACGGAGAACTGTATAAAAATTTCGATTTCTTAATTTTTTCAGCAATACATTTATTGACTCAAGAAGCATAAAAGATAATTCAATGCGCAATTTAAGGCATTTTTCCATGACTTTCTCTAATTGTTAACAAATTAACTATTGGCCCATGATTAGAGTAGAAACGTTCCAATAGCTAATTCCAAAACTTTTAGAGATAAGCGTATATTTATACTTGTACAAATGCTTTAAATGAGATAAAGAATTATTTTTATGCTGTTTGGGTGAATAAGCGCATTGCTGAAAAAAGTTACGAAATCTACATTTTTATACAGTCTCATTGTGCTATTATTTGGGCATTATTATTGGGTACAAGTTTATTCGAAACGATTTTTTACGTTTGAAACAGGTTTAATTTATTGATGACCGGAACAGTTGGTTGTCCAACAAAATTATCGCGCATCGTATTATATATTTACATCGTGAGCTTTTACAAATATCAATGTAACTTTACTTATTTAATTGCATTCATTAGCTCCATACTAAACACAGATTATTTAAATAAAAATTGTATTTAAATTAATAAAAGAAAGATGTAAATATGTAATACGATACACGAATAAGTGTCTCCTACATACAAGCGACTTCTAGAAGGAACATATTGTCTAAATTTGCACGACGAGTCTCACTTGTTGACTGACAACTGTTTTTATCGCTAGAATTCAAGATCTCAATCAAATTCTAGACCCAATCCGCTGACTGCTTTCTGCCGTATATGTAAGCAGGGCCTTGCTTACCAGTTGAATATACAAATGTTGGTGTGGATCGTAGGGATCGTCCCCGATTATGGATCGTAACACTGTAAGGGGAGATATAAATATCTAATACGATGCACGATATAAGTGTCTCCTATATACAAGCGACTTCTAGAACGATCATATTGTTTAAATTTGCACGACGAGTCTCACTTGTCAAATGTACCCAAGATGTTAATTGTGATAATCATGGCACACTAACATTTCAAACAAAAAGATATATATACAAAATATTTCGAAGTTTATATTACCTGTTTATTATGTTAGGCATGGATTCTTGAAATATCTTTATTACCGTCAGTAAGAACCAAAAAATGCTGAAAATTCCGATGTCGAGTTTCAGTATTCTTTTGACCTAGGGGGAAAATATTTGATGAGAACCTTATTTAAAACCTTCCGAGAAGTATCTGCATTAAGAATAACAAAAAGTAAATATATGTATTGATTTAAATTTATAAAATGTTTTTTTATGATCATTCATGTAAGAAAATTGTATGGACGATGATCTAAAGTCGTATACACTACTGGCCAAAAGTATTGCAAGATTGGTAAAATGAGAAGCATTTAGAGTTAATTTTAATACTATGGTTCACAATCAGTTGTGGAGAATCATGGGAATGGGACCTACAATCGTTTACACTCACATTTTACTGTGAAGATTTTGTCACGAGTACATTTGCAAAACTCTTCACAAATTGATGGAAACGAAAATGATTTGGGTTCCACAGAAAGCTGATAAGTTTGTGAAACTTTCATCAATATATTTTGCTTTGTATGCACATTTCTGACATGCGTTTTTATAAAAAAAAAATAATGAAACTTCGGGAAGATAAAAAGGTTTATTTTAAACATCCATAAACATCCAGAAATATGAGTATTTGTAGAAAATGCTTTTTAACTGCGCATGCGTTAAGCCCAGCGTAAATTTTCTTTCATAGCGTCAAAGCCAGACATCGAAAGCAGCTTAAAAAAAATTTCAGTTGAATGCCAATAAGATTTAAAAAGCTACAAGCATTGAAACCAGCACAATTTCTGTTGTTCCCTAAGAGAAAAAATGATGAAGGGTTTTCAACACATCAATATATTTTTAACTAGAATCGTCGAATATTAATCGTCTAATTGCAGTTTTAATTATGTATTTTTATAAGTACAGATGGTACTCAGGGTATTCAACTTTTATAAAATTCAATATTCTTGTTCTAAGATTCAAGTTTAAATAATTTTAATCTGTGGTAAACTCCTTATCATTTTGTTTCTCTTAAAGACCAACAGAAATTCTGCAGGTGTTAATGTCCACAATTTTCGAAATCTTAATGGTATTCAACTGGAATTTTTATATAAACTTAATTAGACTACTGGCTTCAACGTTATGAAAGAAAAGTTAAGCTATTTTTCTCACATAGCTTAGTTATATTAACGTCCCGTTTTGAAGCAACACGAGGCTATTTTGGGACAGATGTCGTAATTTTTGAGCCGCGGTAGGGTTGTTGGAATGTGCGGGAGTGAAACTCGATATGCATGCACTTCCATGTGACGATATAGCTTACAATGCGCAATCTGGAAGATAAATAACACAAAGTTAACGTCTCGTATTTAAAGCAAACGTGATTTGCATTTTTCATAGTGGATCGACTAACACTAACTCTCATTTATCTAGCATAAAATTTGAATGGATGTCATCTTTTAGATGTTCAAAGACAACTTCCAAACTTCGTTCATCTTGTACAACCCCTTTTTTAGTGTTGAAATTTTATTTTACGCCAATGTAAATCTCGAGTCTCACATCCCGTCAGAAGAAATTATTCCCGATGATCCAAAGGAAGTTTCTGTTATTCATCACCGGAGCCTATAGTACCAAACCAACATCTGCCCTGCAGTCTATAACTGGAATCTTACCTCTTTACTTTAAGGCGGAGCAAAAAGTTGTTCACGTTCAAGTAGCAAGACTAAGAAGGAGAGAATACCTCCTAGGCGAAGAATTTATCCCAGAAGATTTCGAAGTCAAAGACATTTACCTCAGACAACATCCTTCTAAATTCGATCTTTACAAGAGAATTGATCTTTCGCCCCATAATACAGATTCTAATGGGCTCAATATATATACAGATGGCCTAAAAATGGAGAGTAACAATACACAGCTGCATAAATGGATGGCCAAACTTCAACCAGAGAATAGAGGATTCCAGGCAGAGCTCTTAGCAATACACGAATCTATAATCTGGGAAAATCAACAAACTGTGGTTTGCAACATCTGGAGCGACAGCATATCCAGTCTCCTTGCCACCAAATCACTTAAAACTACCAACAAAACAGCTAAAACAGTTCAAACTTTGCTCTTCCAACATCCAAATATAAGAATAAACTGGATTAAAGCTCACAATGGCCATTTAGGAAACAAAAAGAGCTACGATAGAAGGAACCGATTTCAATCTTCAAAAACCAATTAGTTTCTTGAAGAAAACACTAACACAGTTGTCTCTAGAATCCTGGCAGAGAGAATGGGAAGAAGGAACAACTAGCAGTCACACTTTCGACGTCTTAACGAAGATCGCACTGATCTCTAAGCAATGGTCCAGGAACGAAATTATATTCGTAACTGGAGTGGCCCATTTTCTAGCTACTTCAAAAGATTCGGATTGGCTGTTTCGGACAACTGTGCTTGCGGTGACGTAGGCACTTCATTCCACTATGCCACCGCCTGTCCTCTTACTTTTTCCTTTCATTTCAAAACTCCTTCAACAATTCATAAACTTCCTCGGTTTTGAAATCTTGTCTCAAATCCATATGCAGGAAAAAGACTGAAGATCCTTATGGAGTTCATACAGACAAATGAGCAGCTGCTTAGATGTTCAAACTTGATTTTGCCATCATCACGCTAACATAAACTCTAAAAGAACATTGAGCATCTATAGATGACGCTCTTTTTGTCCTTGATCCCGTTTCGTCATAAATTATTTACTCAGGATTCTGTACAAATGTTTTTTTAAACTCTTCATCCAGTCTTTGTTAATCTTAATTTATCTAGTGTACATACAACTTGAATGTTTAACCATTCTACTGTTATCGCTTCAGAAAGTATCTTTAAGTAATTTTTTTGTCTTTTTAAGAGCATGTATTTGTTGTTTGAAATGTTTTTCCTTGAACCCTGTTAGCCTGTTTGTAGTAGAGTGCGTGTTTAAGTAATTGATCCCCATTTTGTAATGTCTGTTATTTTATAATTGCTTTCTTTTTTTATTTGTTGTAACTTGATCTTCCATTTTAACATGTTATCCTATCCTAGAGAACATATTTAAACAGTGCATGTTGCTTTTGTATTTGTATCTATTTGTATGTTTGGATTCCTTTTCCTCTCTCTTTTGCTACTTTTGATAGTTATTTTTTGTTTTTGTATATATTTGTATATTTGGATTTTTTTCTCTTATGGTACCTTTGCTAGTTAACACTTCGCATGTAAGATTTAAACTGGTAGCTTTAAGTTCTTCCATTCCCGTCCATGAATGGAATTATATATCAGAAGAAAAGAAAGTGTTGTACAATTCTAGTTCAGCAACAATTTTGCTGTTGCTTTTCCCCGAATTCGAATGCTTTAAAAACAATCTCACCCATTTAAAACTTTTCTCAAACAATTTTTAAATATTTCTTTTCCTTTTTCTCATAGAGATTGAAAAAGAAAAAAAGAACCACCCCAGGCCTCCCCATTCCCACTCACATCAATCCCAAACTGATCAGGAGCGATCTACGCTCTAGGAACGGGGATGTGACGTGGCATAGTAGTAGTAGTGTAAATCACGAAATACGCTTTTATGGGAAAAAATAAAAACGAGACATTGTTTTGAAGTTATCACTTTTCAGTTATTTGAGTCGGTTTATCTTAGAAAAACAATATATCATAAAAAAATCGAGTTAAAACGTAGAGCAAAGGAATTATAAAAAAATACAACATACCTTTCTTATCTTGTTCAAAATATTAACCCTCCCGTCTTTCTTGTCACCATCAGGTTTGCCTTTGTATTTCAGAGAAGACATAATTTTGGAGTAGACGAAAGATATTATAATGAGAGGAAGGGAAAATTGCATCATATCCAGCCCGATAATATACAGTTTCCACGGAAATGTATATGTATAACTGTTATCACAGAATGCCTCGTCTCTGCCATCCTGTATATCTTCCTTTTGTTGCAGCATTGCAGCGATTAAAAAAGGTACACTCAGAAAGGAACTAATAATCCAAATGTTCACAACTGTCGGAATACGTCTGAAAGTAAAGAATTTCCTTTTCAGTGGATGTGCTAATAATCTATATTTGTCTAATGCAATAAAAGTGATTGTCGCGGAGTTTACAAAGCAGCATACAGAGTTCATGAAGTGACAAAAATAATTTGGCCATAGCCAATTCTGCAATAAAATGCCTTGAATCTCATAAGGTATTATAAGTATTGCTCTTATTAGACCTTTAATCGCAATGTTTGCAGTGAAAATTTTTTTAATCTTCCTTCTTCCACTGATAATCACAGCTAATAACAGCAGATTGATAAAAACGGCACTAATGGTGAAGGTCATCATTATAAAGGAACTTATGACACTCTTGGTAACATCATCATTCAGGTCTTCACTATTATTCATTGTTGCGTTCATTCTCATATTTCACTGGTTGATTTCTCTGGAAAGAAAAGGAGAAAAACTTACATTCAGTATTCATTCATCAAAATGATGTTAGATCAAAATAGTACTTGTGTGTTCCACAAATATGGTAACAAGAGCTCTGACGGGGGCACAAATTCACTGTACGAATTAAATTCCTTGTCTAGACAATTAAGACGATCACAGCATATGAACACAGCCGGTAGATTTAGCTAGTTATGCGGCAGCGAACCGAAGTATCAGAAGGAGTGGTCGATATTAGGGGAAGAACTGTGATAAGGTTTTCACCTCTGAAAGAAAACATACTCAGCTGAAAATCATCAAAAACTTGCGTAAGTGTACGGAGTGAATGTAATTGTCGCAAAAACAGGTGTGGTTTTGGTAAATACAGAGCAGATGTGCGAGAAGAGCAAAGATCAAGGTGGCCAAGTAATTTCATCACTGATGGGAGTTATTGAACGTTCTGCCTGCAACCTGAACCTCGCATCAAGTGATTTTCATTTCTTCAGAAGAAGCACCTGGGAAGTCGGCATTTCAGAACCGATTCCGAAGTTTAACATGCCAACTTGACGTGACTGCACGACCATGACGTTGAATCTCCTATGAGGGTTCCGATACGTTGGTGAACCAATGGAAAAAATGCTTCGGCAATCCTGTTGACTATTTGAAGAAGCAGTGTGTACCAGCGTCTTACTACGTTACGTATCTCTTTAATTCGTGAATAAATGTTTTCTTACAGAAGGCTTGTTACCTAACTTTTTTAAATGCCTTCGTAGATATTAAATAATTTACGAATTATTAAATCAACAAGGAACGACTTAGTGCATAGATACTTCGGAATTACATCCCCCAACTTTTTTCAGTGCATCACTAATTAATGTAATCTGGCAAAGATTACAATACTGTAATTTGCAAACACATAGGATGAAGCTATGCCTTCCTTCACAGAGATAAAACTTCTAATTCTTAGCTCAGTACCCAATATCTCTTGCTGAGCGAGTGCAATAACAAAGCACGTTCATTTAAGCATCACGGTTTATGGAGCGAAGTTACAATCGGAAATACAGTACCGGCGATATTAGAACTGATGTTTCAAACCCATTTCCACTGTGGAAAATGTATAAAAAAATGAAGGAAAATTCATTTGAAAATATTGTAACTCAGAATTTTTCTCATAAATAAGTATGAAAATAACATGCTGACATGTATGTATTTTAGCAGTACATATTCATCATTTTTTATTGCTCAACCACAGTTTAGTAAATTTTTAGAAACCATTGTGATTACCAAGAAATGTAATAAAGAAAATTCATTTTGAAATTCAATTTTCGATTGAAATGAATTAAAAATTAGCAACTGCTTAGTTGAAATTTCTTTATTCAAACATACCGAAATCAAATAAAAAATTTGATTATTATTTTTTATCGCATAACTATTTTTTATTCAGAATTCAATAAATAACGGAAAATTTAAGTTATGTAAACAGGCTTCACTGAAAAATGATGTTTACAGCATCCCCAAGGAAAACTATGCGCTAGCCTCCACTGAATGCTAGATAACCCACACTGCACAAAACTTCCTGGGCACGTACGAAATGGCTTCATCTCCTCCTCAAACCCTCCCGGGAGAAAGGGGAGTTTTCATGCATATTGACTCGATGCGCGGGGCGTGGAATTTCTGATCTATGAAAGACAAGCTTCCGTAGACGATGCGTCAATGGATATTTTGAAGATGACCTTCCCTAAAATATACGTTTCTGGATGTTTTGCAGAAGATATTACGTAGAAGATGTGCTAATGGGTATATTAAAGATAAGGAGTATGTAAAATACATTTGAATCGTTAATTGCAGAATGGGAACAAATCATAAATACTAATTTTACAAGAGACATAAAAAGTCATGTACTATCGTTCTTGGTGGAGCAAAGTCTAACGTTTTTCTAAAATATGAGGCTGTCTTCTAATACACCTTTTGTATACATTTGCGCTGATGTGAGAAATATTTCACTAAACAAAACATTAAATTGAAATTAAAAAAACATTTCATTCAATGAACGTGAGTTGAGAAACATATTTTAAGAAGTGTATAACATCAAACTGCAAGTAGGTGAAAATTTACTTTGGTGTTGATGTAGTTATATTACCTATCACCGAGATTAGACTTTAAAATGTTTATTAACTGCCTTGGCCAGGGACGGATTAAGCTTGTTGGGGTCTCTGTCGCAGAATTTCTTGGGGCCTTCTGATAGCATAACACATATGTGCAGGCCCAGATTGTAGCCCCCCATGTAGCTGCCCTTAGACAATGCAAATTTTGGGGCTCCCTTTTCCCTCCCGAAATTCCTAAACAAAATAGTTTTCTATTGGTTTAAGAAAAAAAAATGGTTATTTAAATTTAAGAGTAATTTTAAACAAAATGGTAAAAAGAAAAAAAAAACATTCAAAACTTTTTCAGCACAATCTAAATACTCTGATACAAAGTTTTCCAGGCCTGTTGACTTGCAAGTGAGTCAGCCAATTGGAAAAAAAATTCGACGAGAGGCTGTCTCTGCGAAACGGCCGCTGGGATTGAGGGCGTAAACTTACTTACCTTACTCAACTGTGACTTTCTGTGACTAAAGAAACTCTATGTGACTAAAGTAGCTCTATGTGACTGAAGTAACTCTTTGTGACTCTGGGATTATGTGACTGGAGTAGCTCTTTGTAACTCTGGGATTATGTGACTGAAGTAACTCTTTGTAACTCTGGGATTATGTGACTGAAGTAACTCTTTGTGACTCTGGGATTATGTGACTGGAGTAGCTCTTTGTAACTCTGGGATTATGTGACTGAAGTAACTCTTTGTAACTCTGGGATTATGTGACTGAAGTAACTCTTTGTGACTCTGGGATTATGTGACTGGAGTAGCTCTTTGTTACTCTCAATTTATGTGACTGATTCGTGATTTTAGTTGTTTTTTTTCCCTGTGAAAAAATTCCTGCTTTCAAATGTAATATATTTATTCATCTTATTAATATTGGATACAATTTCTGTTAGTAACAATCTTATGTAAAATCGGACGATGGTACGAGAAATAGCAAACGTAATTCAACACTCTGGAGTAATATTTCGCGTGAATGTACGATCGATGAATGAATTGCCTAATGTACTTGGATAGTTTATAGGAACCATATTGAGATTAAAAAGATGTTTAAGAAAATCAAATGACTTCTCATCTCATTTTGGCATTTTCTAGAAATTTCTACGGAACAAAAGTTGGAAAATCCAGTTAATACACTGCTCACAAACGACTGCGGCAAGCGACTGAGACCGTTAGGTATGAGAAAGCGCGGGAAGCTAGGTTGGACATTGCGTGCGCGCGCATCGGTCGCTGTGACGTCAACAAAATCCTTCGTGATTTTCACCAAATTTGCAACTCGACTGTGACGAAACCGTAATTCCAAATTCTAAAATTCTTTCTGCAATCTCCAATGTCTACCTTTCTCTATTAAATTAAACTAAAACCAACTCTCTATGTTATTTGGTTACGGAGCTATAAGCGTTTAACTTTATCACGAAAAGCGTCATAATTTTTTCCTTTCCCGACACCTTATTAGACCACTATGGAAGGACGTAAGTTTACTTCAAAAATTGCGTATCTACAAGCGCATCTGAAATCATGGAAAGAATGTTCAGAAATTTAAATAATATTTAATTTTAATCTGAATAAGATCGAGTACGTGGATCTACTAAATCAAAGGAAAGAGCAAAATTAAATCGCCCTGAAAATAATGCAAAAAATAAAATCGACGCTTCGGGGCCCCTAGGCAGTTACCTACTCTGCCTATTAGATAATCCGGTCCCGCATATGTACTTTAACACTTCGTATTGCCCGACCTTCGGTTTTAAAATATAATTTGCATACTTTCAATGATAGCTATATATTTATTAATAATATTTACATTTTATAATTCTTTCATAATTTTACTTTTTAATTATTATCTTGATCTATTAATTTTACGTCTTCATTAATCATGATAAAGATTTTTGAATTGGCATAAGTTTATCAAGTCTCAAATATTATAGAAATAAACTCGGAATCCATTGAGTAGAAGAAATGCAAATTAATGTTTCTTAGCAAAATGGCTATAGTATTATTTTCTTATAACATTAGTGAATCATAAAGCTCTAAAAATAATTAATTTAATTCTAAATAGTGAAGTATTAGAAGGTGGGAATGAAGAAAAGACATTTAATTTTCGAATCGATATAAAATCTATGTTTTTTTCATTGAAGAACCAATATGTTATGAAGCTTCATTTTATAATTTTTAAAAACTTTTGAGCCATAAATCCATGAATGAAAGAAAAATTTTCCAAATTATTTCTACCCAATGAACGTATATTTAGAGCCTTTAAATTAATTTTCAAAGCATAGAACTATTCTTATATTCAGCATTATTTACATAAAAAAGTAATTAAGGAATATGTAACAACTTACGCATAAAAGTCCTTTTCTATCATCCTACTCCTCGGAGTTGATAACCGTGAAGCAGGCATCGCTGAAATGAGTCCGGTATCAAGAATCAGAAGCTTTAATAACAAAACCGAGCATGCTCTGCAATTCTTTATTTTAATTCGCTAAGAAATTCACCGGAGACAAATCAATAGATTTGGTTGATTTTCTTCTTATCGTGAATTGTTTTACAATGAATTTTTAATTTTATTTTTTCATCATTAGGTAAATTTTAGTGCTGAATAGCCCCTGGAAAGTGAAAAATACTTTTTAATTAATTAAAATGATTTTAATTAATAAATATAGTAATTTAATTTTGTGGTTATTTGTTTATTGCTGGAACAATCCTCGTGAGAACGTCAGGAAATCTGTCGTATAACGGAGAAGTATTAAAGCGATATTTTAAGATACCGCTAGGATATAAAGGGTTAATTGGTGAAAAATTTGAAAGAAAAAAATTCCACTTAGGAAATGGCAATTTTTTATGCATATCGAAAGAAAAGCAACCTAGGAAGGGATGTTTATATCCATACATTTCTTTCAGCCTCTTCTTTTGTTTAATTAATTAAATTACTTATATTCAGAATTTTTGCGATAGCAAAATTCAATTTAATTGTCAGAAAATATGGATTATTGCCATCATTCAGAAATGTTTGGGAGGAATTTATCTTTTGCCAGGGGTTCCTGAAAACTTCTTGAAACGGGATTTGAATACATGACTGTGGTGAATAGTGGTTTTTTTGGTGTAGGGAACATTATTTTAAACTTCAAAAGACTGTCTTTCTAATTATACTAATTTAGCTGTCATGCAATTTTTGCTGATATACGATAATTTTTACTTCTAATTTGCAACAATACTTTTTATTGCTGGATTTTAGATATATTAACGCCCCGTTTCGAAGTTAGAGTGAAACAGAAATTCTGCCCACTGCAATGCCTATATCTCTCTAAATCTTAATATTATTCAACTGGAATTTTTATATAAGTTGCCCCATATATCTGGCTTGAAAGTGGTGAAAATAATTTATGCTATGTTTCGCACATGTACAATTTTTATATAAGTTTTTTTTTATTTTAATTAATTTAACTACCTCAAAATATTTTAATGCTGCAAAATTTGGCAACATTTTTAATCGGTTTTAATTATTGATTTATTTTTTAATCAAATTGACGCATATTAAAAGACTTCTGTACTATGAAAATTGACAAATAGACGTCTATTTTGCATATGCCACTAGTCTTCTGTTTTGCATCGTTCGGAGAATCAATTAGACTTTGCACTATCCCGTGTGGTGAAACATACCTGTTTTAGAAGTAGAACGTTTTACTAGATATCTCTATGCTATTTTTATTTGTTTCTATCGTCATTTGAGAACGGTTCAAAATTAAGAGGTACATCCAAAAATAGAACCCCGTGTTGCTTCAAACCTTGGACATTTTTATAACTACTAAATTATACATTTAAAATTCAACTCTTTTGCATTTTGCTGTTTATTAATTTTGTTTTTCAGGTATTTATTTCATACAACTTGAGGCTTTTGCTTGGTGTAAAATAGTATTAGGACAAGACCCATGTTTTTTAGTATATATCTAAACACTGGAACATAAAACAAAATTTTAGCGATTATTTTTGGAGTTTTCTCCCTGATGATGTTTATAAATTGTTTTAATTGCTTCTTAATTAATCCACTCTTATTATTTATTGTACCCGAATTTGTAGTTATAAGATATATATATATATATAATTTTTGTCTTCTTTTTTTGTCTTCTTTTTTTGTCCTTTGCTTCTTGAATGTTTTTTTAATTTTTTTGTTTCTTGTTCGTTTTGATATATATATATATATATATGCATGCTTATGTTAATAAGAAATATTTAACACCATTAAATTAAAAGTCTTTTAGATTTAGTTTTGATGTGATCATATATAATGAAATTAACAAAGATTTTAGTAAATCACTTCATAGGTAGAAGATAGATTGCGCCACTGAATTAAGAATAAGATTGCATCATATATTCATTTATTTTTTATGTACATTTTCCAAATATATATATATTATTATAAAAGGTTAAATTTAATTTATAATTAATATTTTATAGTGTTTTATTATAGTATTAAAAGCTTAATCTAGAAATAATATTCTCACTTTAAAGGCGGTACTGTCTTTAGGATAACGTTCAAGTCCTAACAATATTTATAACTATGGAATTGGTATGTTATAAGTTATATACTTTTTCTTTTCTAATCTTGAAAGATTTTGGGGATTTATTCCCCTATTTTTTCGTTTTTTCAACAATTGGCATTCGCAGAGCCTTGGCGCAAAAGAAAAAAAAAATCCAAATTTAATGCGACATATCAGTTCCCAAGGCTGATTGGCATTTGATTATTGGAATTCCAATTCTAGGTTGTCTTTTTTCATAGTGTAATAGTCTTTAATCAAACTATCTTTTGTGTTTCATTTGTATGATTATTGATAACGCAATTTGATTTTAATTTTAATTTGTAGATTTATATTTGTATATATTGAAAATATTACACATGTTTTGATTTATATATATATATATATAAATCTAAATATAACTTGTTATATATGATCATACAGAAACAAAGTAAACAAGATATATCAAGAAGCAAATCCTATACTAAAAAGTCATTATTTGAACAATACAACCAAAGTTAAAACAAAATCTAAAGAATTGAAAATACTATAGATACCATGAACAAAAATTAAGTTTAAACATTTATATGTCTACATGTAAAAAACTCGGTTGTTATTAAAAGTATTGAAAAAGGCAATCCAAGTATATGGAGTTTGGCTGTGGACAAGCTTTAGCCAGGTTAAATTAATTTTGCTGTACAATATATATATATTGTTACAGTCATCGAAAGTCACTTCCCAGCAATGCAGGTCTTATGGTTGGGAAGAGGGTTTTACAAGGTGAAGCATGGAGTGACCTCAGCGACTCTCGTGGCACGCATGACCTTGGCGACAAACTTGGCGACCATTTTGGCGACTTGGCGACAAATTTGGCGACCTTGGCGACAAATTTGGCGACCTTGGCGACAAATAGATTATTCTCGAAAATGCAATCCTTTTCTCGATATTTCTATTAGGAGCCGAGATCTAGGATTTTCATGAAAATTCTATGTGACGTCACGGCCTAACGGAGAGAGTATATAAGACCGCGTTTGGATCACGGTGGTTGTTGTTCGACTAGGATCGCCTTGGAGCGCGAACGTCTCTTGAGTTCTATCCGCTGTGCGAGCCAGTAAGCTGTTAGACGCCGAGCGGTAGGAGTGTTGATCCATTGTGAAAGTCTTCGGAGTTCTATCCGCTGTGAGAGCTAATCAGCTGGTGAGCTGAGCTGTTATTGTCGTGACTAGTTATTGGCTGACTGTTTGTGCTGTTAGATATTTGCTGACTGAACTATTATTACCTGTGAATTGTTGTCTATTTACATTGGTAATCTGTGCAAGGACTATTGTTTCCTGTACCTGTGCTACGTGTCTTCCTGTATATTTGTAAATAAACCTTCATTCTCCATTATCCTGCGTGTCGGACTGTTTACACCATACACCCACGGTAAGATTTTGTGCAACAATATATATATATATATATATATATATATATATCAATGCCATGAAAATCAATCAATGTAGAAATTAAATGGGAAGACTGTAGTTTATCGGTAAAAGCGTATAGATGCTCATCAGGGGTAAAAATTAGAGAAATCATAATGCTTTCCGCGGTCTTTAAAAAGTACCTGCTGCAGGTCAGACACGCAGAAAGAGCATGAAAGAAGTTTATATCCGATTTAAATAATTTATTTTTCATTCCTCAAGCTGATGTTTTGAAAATAATAAAAATTGTAGAAGACAGAATTTTTTTTATTGAGTCAAAGAGAGAGAAGCCGGAAGGGAATGTGTTGTGAGAATAGACATAAATCTAGCGAAACGTGAAGTATGGGTATTATTGACAGTCAAGAAGCATGAAAACAGATGGGCTAAGGCTCATTGTATTTCTCGGAGATCACCGACAATTCCAAGGATTCATCAGAAGAATTGTCAGGGATCTGAGATATCTCTGATCAACCATTACCCAGGCGTCTTTTGACGAAAACGTAGGTGTTCAAATAGGATTAGGGATAAAAAAAGGACGTGGGAGGAAATATTTTTTAACTCCAAAATTAGCAGCTGTACTCGATTGATGTCACATTAGTAAAAGAAGAGTAGATTTTATTCTCTAAGTCGCAACTGAGTTTGTAGGGCTTAACAAAGATTAGCAGGGAATCACTCGAAATGCAATCCAAAGATATCGAGACGAATTTCGTAAGATGAAGTCTAATAAGATAAAAGATTAATTTAAAGAAAATAAACCTAGTTTCCTTAAAAATAAATATCAAGAAAAATTGCTCGGGATGCCGAAATTAGAAACTTTTTCAGGGAAGAAGCAGGCTATAGTCGTCTGGAATGTTCTTAAAGATTAGAGATTGGGAGATAAAGCTTAACTTCTCTGTTATGACACTACTAGTTCCAATACTGGCTGCATAAACTGTGCGATTACATTTTTAAAGCAATATGCAGACCGAGAAATGACATATTTCCATGACGGCATCAAATTTACGAATTAGCGCTACAAAGTTTTTTTAAACATGAGCTAGTCTAGACGTTGATTTTTTTTTGAAAAAGTAAGAGAAAAACTTGGGAAAAGAAAATTATATGAACGGGTATAAATACTTCAACGAAATATGTAGTGACAACGAAATATTGAGCAACGTGAATTATCTTTCTAATTCAATTAAGAAAAATTGAAGCATGATTATCTGGTGCTCGTTGAATTAAGTATAGATTTATTGGAAGGAACTCGGATTCTGCTATCAAAATAAGGCCACCAAAGGTTTTACATCATGCTGGATGAATCGCAAAAGCCATTAATTCCTTTAAAATATTTTTATTTAGACAGAAATTGCCGTTAAAAAGTGTCTGAATTGTGAACTGAAGAATATTTGTTTGTTTCTTGTGACTGTGTATGTTAAAGCAAGGTTAGAGTTCATCACAGTCTGTGCTCTATTTAATGATTTAACTCTTAAAATATTTAAAGAAATATTAAAATATAAATAAGGGCATTTCGTCAGTTTCTTTCAATCATCTGTAGTATTTAAATAAACAGTTAAACATTTTAGCAATTTTTGATAAAAATGTTAGTATTACATCCAAAAAACGCATCATAGAGACTTTGAAAAGAGGAAATCTTGATACTGAAAGAAAACGTAGTATTCATCCTAATGAATTTCCCCTTCTCCTAGGTAAGATTTTGATTTTAACACAATCTTTTTTATTTATTAAGAATACTTTTTATTAGGCACACTAGCCGCCTTCTTCGACTTGAAAAAAAATCATGCACTCGAAAAACAACACCGGAAATCAGATTGAAATTAATCATTCCTTTTCCAATGTGAAGAGAAAAATGAATTTAGGCGTCTACCGTGGTTGGGCATTAAATAGTTCATTTGTGTTTTTCAGGCAGTGATTCGAACTCTGCCAAAAAATTTGCTGCTATGAGTTGCGACCATCAACAAATGAAAATACTAGGTGTGCGTGCGTGCGTGCGTACATGTGTGCGCGCGCGTGTGTGTGTATGTGCGCGCGCGCGTGTGTGCCAGTGTTAGTGTTAATGTTGGTGTTAGAAATAAATTTCAATGTTAATATTTATAATTCAAAGATGATTAGAAATCAAAATTATGTTCATGAATCAGAAATCAGTCATTTAAAACTTCTTGGAATACACATTGACTATTTCTTCAACAGCTTATTTCAACATAACTTC